>JAZHFQ010000616.1:0-73863 GCA_038387885.1 Spodoptera picta | reverse complement strand
CCCGGGCATAAGGGTGCGGATTGGAACTTTTTTATTTCATTTTTTGCATCCCAAGCCAGAGACTTCACTCGCAGAGATCTCGGCCGAGGAGGGTGCTGAAATCATGTCGGATGTCTGAACTTACTGTGCCGACATTGCTTTTGGTCGCGGGTCCTTAACAAGTACGCGTAGATGCGACTGGTGGAATAACTATTTAGTAAAACAACGTAAATGCTTTCGTAAAGCGCGCAAACAGTAAAATAGACTAAAGAAACCTAAGGTAACCGGTACCGTTTTTGATGAAGTTGCACTGATTGCGTTTAGAGTTGCCAGGTCACGCTATAGGGCTTCGATGGAGAAAGCCAAGGGTGATTTGCTACGGAGGGTTGTACAGAAATTAGATAAGGAGGGGCCGTGGTCGCCTCTATACCATAAATTCAAAGCCAATAGATCCGTCGATCTGGCATTCGTATAGAACATAAAAGTCAACAATGTTCACACCACTGCACAGTATGTCGACTAGAACATGCTAGCTGGACAGAACTCGTTATCAAACACTCGAAAACAAAGTGTCGTTTAACGTAAACAACACCATAGAGACGCTAATTCTAGGAATTGTTTTCGTTTAACACTGTGCATTTGTTTTGTTTGAAATGTGTAAGTACCCTTTATTGTGTAAATCACAAATGCACATTTATTCAGTTGCAATTTAGCACTACGTTGGTTAACATCTCCAAAGAAATTGTGTGCAGGACGACGTACCTTAGAGACGCTAAGCTTTAGGTAGTACGTAGTTATAAGATAGTAAATAAAATCATTGTTATAATCACGTAACACTTGCACAAGAATTATTAATTAATTAGTTATGTTTGTCCATGTAAAATCCAACAGAAACGTATAGACGGGCTGTACTTTCGATTGACGCAGTCTTCCTACACCATTTCAGAATGTATAACCGTAATTTATTAAATTAGTAAAAAATGGTGTAGGAGACGAGCAAATAAATAAAATCATTAAAAGGGCCCCGGAAAAAGTCGACATTTTCTGTCCAAGAGAGGTCTCCCCGCCCGAGAAATAGAGCGAGACGGAGAAAACTTCTCCTTCGCTCGGGTCGGGATTGGACAGAGTAAAAAATGCGACGTGCGTGCCGTCACCGAACGTACGTCGTACAGTCCGGGGTAACTTCAGTAGCAGTTTTACAGCCCGTCGACACAGTTCGTCGGTCACAGTTCGTCGCAGTTCATCGGAAAGGAACATCGTGCAGTGTTTGGGCAACCGCTGCCCGACAGCTGTCCTAGTTACCCTTAACTAGCCTCGGTGTCGCGAATCGGCAAAGTCGCGACCTAGTAATACTAGCGTACTGAAATCTATAGCAGGATCGCGGATCGGCAAAGCCGCGATCAACATCGATCACCTTCAGTGATTTTTAGTGTTAACACCTTCGTTTCTCCGTTATCAGTGAAATTTGTGGAAGTGTTCGTGGAATCGTGGAAAGACATAATATTGTGTAAACTCCGTAGAATTAAGTGCAAAGTTGTATAATAATCACCGTAAGTACGAGACAAACTCTTATCAGTGTCGTATCAATTTCGTGCAATGTCATTTTCAATCGTGGAACTCTCGCAGTCCAAAAAGTACTGTATGTAATTCGCTACAAACGTTTTTAAAGTTTGTGCAAAAACTATTACTAGTGTAAGAAAGCTTTCCAGACATTTACATATTAATTTAGTGTTGATTATCGAACTTTATAATTATTCCAATCAGTGACTTTACAATAAATATCGTGTTTGTTTATAAAGTGCCGTCGTGCCCATGACCGGCGCACGAGGTGTGTATAGAATAGATGCACAAATTTTGTGATTGAATCTATTTTACTAGTGATGGATTATACTGTGTTAATTTAAACGAGGGACATATTCAAACCCTTAATAGTGTATACTTATATGATACTAATAAAGCATGAGCAAAAAAAACACTGATAAATAACAGACAGAACCATACCAAAGTTTTCGCAAAAGTCTCGCAACGTGTGTACACCCTTGCGCTACCGATAATGTTATCAGGAGACGATGTCCGCGGGAGATGGCAATGACTTTTGGTTTGAATCCATTTTCCCTTCATACTTTAAATCTGGCTTAGGACAGGCAAAAATATCTAAGTACTAAACAACATTAAAAATCTTCAAAGCAAATGAAATGAAAAAAAATAAAAAATGTGAATTGTGATCTACAATAATTTAAGACAACGATAAATACGATTAGACAAAGTTAATAAATTATGCACTTAATATTTTTGGCGTATTTAAAAAATGGAATCACACCTATTTACAACGATTAACTTGATTGACTATTTACACATTTTTAAATTGTCGTTTTTAGACGTTTTTCACACCCACTTTACTTGCAATATTTGCAGCCAGGATGGCACATAATGATACCCACTTAGTTGGAAGAGCACCAGCAGAGCTTGCGAGGAACCAGCGCAGGGCTTACGAACACCAGCAGCAAAAGAACTTTGAGACTGATTGGAACAACATTCGAGAATTCGAAGCCCGACCCCCAAAATCGAGAGGACGTACAGAACGAAGTGCCTCTTGGAAGGCGCATGTTGAAATAGCAAAATAAAGATGAGATTAGATACTAGTAATGCCATCTAGGAATAAGTATGTGCAACAACCCTACTCTGAATGATACTGGTCTTTTGAAATAAATCACTCGTTCGTTACACTTCATATGCGTTGTTTCATTACTAGAGGTTATGGGCCCAGTCCCATGTTAAGTATAAGTTTTTTTTGCGAGTTTAGTGTTAGAATTATCCGGATTACTTCGGGTGGACATTAGACTTTGTGTTTTTGCTAAAAGACAATCTTTTACAACAAACAGTGGACAAAAAACTTTGTGTGAAGTGAACGCGTGTGTGACTGTCATGGCGGCTAGCTCAAGTTATCTAGTTAGTGTTCCAAAACTCAAGGGACGCGAGAACTACAGTGAATGGTGCTTTGCTGCAGAAAACTATTTAGTGTTGGAGGGCATGGTTGGATGCATCAAGCCTGAACCCAATCAGCCGCCAACTGCTGCGGATGATGCAAAGACAAAAGCCAAATTGATTTTGACGATAGACCCAGCGTTATACGTGCATATCAAAGATGTCAGTTCTTCACAAGAATTATGGAAGAAACTGAAGATGCTTTTTGATGATTCCGGGTTTACGAGAAAAATCAGTCTTTTGAGGAATTTAATATCTATCAGATTAGAAAATTGTTCCTCGATGACAGCATATGTCACACAGATCGTGGAAGCGGGTCAAAAATTGCAAGGAACGGGTTTTGGAATTAACGATGAGTGGATTGGTTCGATCATGTTGGCTGGACTAACTGAAAAGTACATGCCTATGATAATGGCCATCGAACATTCCGTCATGATTATTACAACCGACGCCATTAAAGGGAAGTTGATGGACATGGAACCGGAAGATAGAGATAGCAACACCGGCGCGTTTGCCTGTCTCAGCAACAAACAAAATCGTTCAATTCGTTCAACAAAGAATGTGAAGTCTATGACCAGTAAAGATGGCGGAAATGATCAATCGTCGTCGACATCTGTCAAAAGGAAAAACGTCAAATGTTATTTCTAACTTTAAGGTTTGTTGGAGGGTAACTAAACCCCCAGTCTACCCCAGTTTACTTTTTTTTTCTCAAGGTAGCTACATATTTTAGCTTTTAAATAATGTATATTTTTTTACCCCGAACACAGTCCAACATGGTTTTATTTTTAATTTTTAGAAGTTACATACAAACTTACTCGTATGGAATTTTTTCAAGAGTGGGTCAAATTAGATAAAAAGGATAAAAATAATTTAATGCTAAGGTATATAAAGCAGAAATGGAGTTTGGAGGATGTTGTAGATACATCAGAAAAAGAAATTAAATTACAAATATCAAGATTTTCGGCAAAATTGACTGAAAAATGGAATTCTTGTCGATTCGATAAAAAAAGGATGTTGGAGAAAAATAAGACGTGGCTGGAAGGTGCAGACTTAGAGTTTAAGGTTGCTTTTCACAGACCACAGGCTTCCACATCGGCACCGCTTAAGTTACATCCTGGAAGACCGCCAATATATTTCGAAAATGCTTCTGAGAAAACTAAAAAACGCCGCGTAGAAGAACTCGTTAGTGAGCGTAGCGCAAGTGAGCTAACGTTAGCTGCTGAGGTAGCTCATAGAAAGGCAGGATACAGGAATGTAACAAAAGCTGCAACTATTAAGCTATTAGAAGTAGCAACAGCCCAGCCAAGGGTAATAAATCCACGTCGGAATCTTGTGTTGGTGGCAGACAATTAAGTAGTGATGAAGCTTTAGCGTATTATATAGACTCTAAGTGCACCACTCACTCTTACAAGCAGACAAGGAAGTGGTCTATGAAGGCGGGACATCGAGTGTTTCCATCATATTATAGCATCATATTATGTGAGTCAAAATGTATTATTATAGCTTATGTAAATAAATTACCCGCAGAAGTTTTAGACATGATTATCCCGCCTTCACAGCCACCATTACAGGTACCAAGTAACCTTCATCATACTGATGAGAAAAAAATAATTGATACCTGATTCATCTGAATCTGAATGTGAGAGTGATTAATTATAAATTGGTATTAAGACATACTATAATTATATTTAATATGTATTTATTAGAGATGCGCCGAATATTCGTTTGGTATTCGGTATTCGGCATATTCGGCATTTTTGCCACTATTCGTTTTCGGCCGAATTATTCGGTTTTAGTGCCGAATATATTCGGTTTGAGTATTTCTATTTTATTGGCTACATCATACATGGCATGGAATAGAACTGAAAGACAAGATTCTTATATAAGATTTATTTTGTTCATAAAATTTGCAAAGGAGCATAATAAAAATCTAATACCTAAATGAAAACAATTATTAAACTTGCTATTAAAATGTATTTTAACATATTAAGTCAACATATTTATTTCTTGACCTATAGTAATTAGTAATAGTTAACAATCATTTTAAAACTTAACTCAACATATATTTTTAAGCCGTAGCTCAATATTCATTTCACTATTTATTATTAAACATAACTAATTCTTATATCTTTTTGTATATAAACTTAAATTTTTATAACTCTATATAAACTTTTATTTTTCAAACTGAGATCAACATTTTAAAATTTAAATAAACACACTTACTTGGCAAGTTATTATAAATTAAAATATTAATATTAATCAATAATAGGGACTGTAACAGTAATACCTTAAAAATAATAGAAATCACAAGTAAAATAGAACACAGGCAAAAAGGAACATATATCTAATATTTATAATTTATTAAAGGTAAATTATGGTGCAGAAACACCAAGCTCTCTGCCCTCTCCGGTAAGAGTCTATTTCGTTTTTCTTCATACAGGTTCCCTGCTTCCGAAAATAATCGTTCACTGTAAACACTACTACCAGGAGCACTTAGAAACACTCTAGCTAAATTGGCTAAATGTGCATATTTTGACTTATGCTTTGCCCACCAATCAAAAGGGCTCTGGTTTCTTGGTAGTAAACTTTCAGATTCATAATTGTTCAATTCCACGGCAATTGGGCTTTTAGGATCTTCCGAAATGACAGGATTCGTCGAGGCAAGTTCTTCATAACAATTCCAAAATGTCACATGAGATTCCTCTAAAAAATTTGAAACATTTTGTGGAGGTCTTCCTCTTTTTGTAGCTTCATCTTCGCTTGAGCTTTCCGCATCAAGGTCGCTTCTTTGTATCGCTTCTAGAAAAAGCTTTCTTCTCACCAGTTCATAATTTTCTTGGGCAAAAAATCTCGTTCTAAATCGGGGATCCAATAATGTTGAAAGGCAGTAGTATTTGTCTTCTTCTAAATTTTTAAAACGACACTGAACTTCTTCTCGTAGTTTTTGTACCATTTCTGGTATATTTGAACATATTTCTGAAATTTCGGGTTTTGTTAAATATTTGATCAGAGTGTTACTGTGGGGAATCACTTCTGAAATTGTAGAAAATGTAGAACTTGTAATTTTGGTGATTTCTTCAAAAGGTTTTAATAGAATTAAACATTCTTTGAGAATCTGCCACTGTCTTTCAGTACAATTTCGAATGTTAACTGAGCCAGAATTGTCAGAAATATAAAGCGAAATCGCACGTTTTTGTTCAACGACTCTTTCCAACATATAATAGGTGCTGTTCCACCTAGTTGTGACGTCCTGGACAAGCTGATGCTCAGTTAGATGAAGTTCTTTCTGGATATCTTTTAGTTTTTGTTGCGCCGTGCTGGAGTGGTTGAAGTGTGTTACTATTCTTCGAGCGGAGATCAAAGCGTCACTTACGTTTTCAACCTCTAATGCCGCTTTAATGGCCAACTGCAATGTATGTATAAAACACCCCTTGCCTTCAAATGCACTTTCCTTTATGGCTTTTACCATATTAGGACCGTTATCTCTCACGATCACATGGATAAGCGAAGATATGCCCCAAGTTGAAGCTAATTCTTCTAATACAGAACGTATTTGATTACCTGAATGGGACCCAACAAAATGTTTCATTTGCAGAACTCTGTGTTGAAGAATAAAATCCTCATTAAGCCAGTGTGCAGTAAAGCTTAGAAAGCAAAGCATGTTGTTCATGCAAGTCCACATATCAGATGTAATCGAAACAGCATTGGCCTTTGAGATTTCATCTTTGATTAACTTTTTAACTCTCTCATAAATTGCCGGAATCACCACTTCACTCATATACTTTCTTCCAGGCAACTTATATTTAGGCTTCAATAAATGCAATAATCTGTCAAAGCCTTTGTTTTCCAGAATCGAAATAGGTTGATTGTCGGTTGCGATCATTTCAGCGATGGCATTATGAATTTCTTTTGCTCGAGTATCATTAATATCCCATTTCGTAACAAAAGCCTCCTCTAAAGTTTGTTGTTTATTGGATTTTACACTCGAAGTTGTAGGTAAAGTGTCAAAGCTATGTTCAGGAGCGCTCACAGAAGTAGACGATGTTTCTGGCAATTGATCTTTATGCTTCAACTTCAAATGATTTGTCATTCCACTCGTTGAAGCAGTGCGCCCTGTTCCACCGCGAGAAATAACAGAACTACACAAAGTGCACTTAACTTTGGTTTTGTCATCTTCCATTTCGTCAAAAAAGTCCCAAGCACGTGATCTTTTACGCCCACTCATATTGCAAACACGAAAAAGTTTATATTTTAATTTATTAACAACTTACTCGTGCAATGTTTTAGAGCAAAGTGACGCGCAATGTGTGCGCGGGTGGCGGGCGGCGAGGTACGACTCGCTCGCAACTGCCAGCGGCGACAAGTGGCGTGCATGTTTGAACCTGTTTATGCGGGAGTGCAGTGAAATGGTAAACCGAATAATTCGGCCGAATATTCGGTTCGGTAAAGATTGAACCGAATAGTATTCGGTATTCGGTTATTCGGTAGAACTACTATTCGGCGCATCTCTAGTATTTATATAATACTTACAAAAATCTTATTCGGTTTATATATTTTTTAGAAATAATCAGGTTGTAAATAGAAATTTCTAGTACTTATACATAATATTAACATAAGTTCTTAGTGGTTTCGTTTGAATGAATTTCTGCATTTTCATAAAAAAAATCAATTTAGATGACTTTTTTGACGTATCTAATGAGATTGTAAGTAGTAATTTTCAGCCTTATACATAATGTAACTTTCATTTTAATTTAGTGTGTATCATTAATTATATAATTAAACCGGTCATTAATATATTTGTCGAAGATGGTTGCCAAAGGAAATTGTAGATAATCTGTGGCAATTAATTTAATTTGTTCCAATTATTGATTTAATGTTAGATTTTATTACTAATTACTTTTTGTAAATTTAAGACATGATTTATCGACTACCTACGGATTGATTTTGGCAACATATTCGATAAAAGTAAACGTTGGTTCTGTTAAACACAAATAACTGCTTGTCATCTTATTATTTTGAATTGTAAAGTCTGTTTATCGTTGTTACATCATCATTATTTATTTACGATAATTATTCTTGTAATATTTGGTTAATTGTAACAATCTAAATGTTATTAGATTTAGAGTATGTTAGTTTTTGGCAAACGCGTGGCGGAAGTGCGCCATCGGACAGAGTTGTTGTGGAGGGAGTGCAAAGAGGGGCATCGCCCTATACCTCATACCGGCAGTCTCATCTTCGGATCTGACTCGATTAGAGCCTCGCTCCCGACAAAACTGTCGGTTTACCCGGTACAGCCCTGCTGTATATTCTACATAGCTGTATTGTTGCTCATTAGCCGATACACTTTGTAACCTCTCAGGGGTGGCGCTGCCACTGTACGAACTGTGACCTTATAGGTCTGTTCGTTAGTCGACTTGACTTGTATTATTTTTTGTGTGTGCCCTAGCTTAGTTTTAGTTAGTATTTATTGATTTATTGATTTCCGTAAATAAATTCTTTGTTAATAATTTTATCTTGTTTATCCCACCAAAATGGGGACTCCAAACCCAGGCGATACGCCGCTCGGTGCTCCTGATCCTACATATTTATATTTTTTTAATTCAAACCAAAAACACCCAGAACTCAGGAAAAATAATAATTTTGGCTTATTTTCATTCATCATAAGTGATATAAGTCAAAAAAATTTTTTGTCCAGCTAGCATGTTCTAGTCGACACATTGTGCACTGCTGTTGAGGAGACAACCAAAGTTCTACTCGACGAACTTGTCCCTGACGATGTATTCGAGACAGATAATGATTAGTGATTACCATCAACAGATTAGGTCGTAGGCAGCTATACCGCCTGAATCACCAGTGTCTGATCTACCGTCTATCAACGAACTCGTAACTTGTTAAAACTTTGCCTTTGAATAAATCATCTGGTGAAGACAAAGTCTCAAATAAAATGATAATAGAAGCGTGTAAATCCGCGGTCGATGCGATCCTAACTGTATTCAACCGTTGCATCGTGGATTCATTCGCTTAATATCTTTATAGCTAAGGATTCAATTGGTTGATTGTCACACAAACCCTGCCACCACAACCTGGGTTCTAAATTTTGCACCGGTAACCAAATTTGACGTTTATTCCAAAAACCGGATTTAGTTCGGAACTCAGCAAGATTATTCTATATATTATATAATTGAATCTAGGTTTAACAATGAAGCAAATTTTGTTAGGTAGTGTGTTGCAGTTCCAAATTCTGTGGTCTGGAGATTTATTCCAATATACTGAGGGTCTAACAACTTCGCAGCTAAATAGGTAATAGGTCGCAGAATAAATTCCCACCTTTTATTAATATCATTTATGATATCTACTACTTTTTCAAAAGTTACACAAATTCTGGTTGTATCGGACCTTAACAGAGTTTCGATTTTTGTTTGATTTCATCGAAAATGCGAGGTATATCTGATAGTAAAGCATAATAAGACTCTGGAACTGAGGTAGCTTTCTCAATGGTGAGCCAAAAGGCCGTCCAGGTTGCAGCCGAAACAATTATGTTTTTTAAGTTTCTTTCAATTTGTATATAATTTGTACATCTTCTGAAATAGCTAAAAGTTCAAGAGCTTGTCGATTTTCTTTAAAGCTTTTCAAGCAATAGACAGCTCCAGCCAACCTCGTTTCAAAATAAAATTTCAATGATGTTATATTGTTGCCGTATAACATTTTTTGCGTATAACATTTTAGCAAAAAATGTTATACGGCAACTTAGACGCAGCTCCTTTTCTTTATGTATTTAATTAATCACCTTTTTACAATCTCTTATTATTCTTATGAATGAATCTTTTTTGGCGACGTCTTGAAAAAGGAGATTGAATGTATGTGCAGCGCATCCAACGCAAGGTATATCATCAAATGCTTCCTCTGTTATCCGCCAGGCAGCGCGCATGTTGGAAGCATTATCGGTAATAATACATAAAAAGCGTCTGCTTACAACTTCATCAATCACCGATTTAATTTCTTCAGCTAAGAATTGTGCCGTTTCCATACGAGTCCCAGGGGTTATACTTTTAATAAAAACGGGATCTGGTGACTACACTTCTTGCTGACTACAGCAAGAAGTTCAAAACAGACTTTCCTTTGATATTGGTCTAACAATCAAGTACTAAACCCAAGGCTTTCGTACCGGCGATTTTTTTACTCATAGTTTCTTTAACTCAGCTTCAAGTAAGTTTTCTGATATTAAAGCTCGGGAAGGCAATGTGTAATCTGGGCAAGCAATCCTAAAAGCCTCCTGCTAATACTTTGACCCAAATATAGACAAATGCATTCCGTCATCAAAATTTTTATCGGATCTCTGAGAGAGCGCACGTATCTCTCACGGATGATGTAGCATTTAAATTGGAAGGATCAGTATTATAGGGGGATAAGGTGTCAAGTGATGATATTGCTGCGCTTGAGTTGGTAGTGTGTGTGTAAAATTTAGTATGTGGTATTACTAACTAGTAGGAGAATTATTTCTTGACACTTCATTTTTTTTATTTTTACAATTGCGGCTGAATAATGTTGCCAATTAAATAAAAAAAACTCTAGGTCGCGCTTTCATTAGACGCACCTTAGTAATATTGTTCTGAAAACTGCATCAAAATCTGTTTAACGTGAGATACTCGCGAACAAACATACACCTACACTGCCGGCCAAAAGTTTGAGACCACTTGTAAAAATCTTCTTTACCGACAAAATATTTCAAAAGTGCATATTATAAAGAGAAAGAAAAGAAAGAAAGAAAAACCATTTATTTTGCTACGACACACAACAAGAATTTAGAAAGGCTTATTATTTTCCGAGTGACTAATAACTTAAAAGTCGACTAAATGATTGCAACAAATAAAATAACTTGCCAGCGATTAAATATTTTCGCGACTATTATATTATGTAAGGTTCAAAATTAAGGGTGTTATAAAAACTAAAAACTAGCAGCTGTGTTTAGGTAGCAAATAAAGTATACCAGTCAATTAAAATATTAGGCGAGGATCTATAAATAATGACTTGGCGACTAATAATATTAGTAGGGTAGCAAAGATATTATATTACCAACTATTTCGTGCCGTCTAAAAACCCACTTTCAGGCTTCGCTTTGCGGGCAGCTCTAAATATTAAAACGTAAGTACTATAAAAATGAATAAGAGTTAATTATTAATATTTTTTGATCATAATTTCATGAAAACGGCGGAAGGTGCGATGGTTGGATACGGGTGTAGTGCGGGGTGGCGGGGTGCGTGCACGGCCAATAGCAAGCGGCGCGGGCGACGGGCCGACGCGACTTCTAGATTGTTAGTTTTCATTATTCGCCGGTAATGTGCACGTTAATGTTTAGCTTTGTTTATTTTGCGTAATATTTTAGTGAATGGCCAGTATTTAGTGATTTATATGTGGAGATGAGTCAGTTAGAGTTAGCTGGACCAAGTCGTGAAATAAATTGTGATGAAGGAGTGCAGAGTTAGCTGGACCAAGTCGTGAAATAAATTGTGATGAAGGAGTGCCGGATTACTGTTCAAGTGGAGCAGAAGCAGAGGATCAAGGACCAACGAAACTCAAACGTGGACGAAACAAACTTTGGGTTTTTAAATCTAAATTTTCAAACTTGAAAGAGGCGGAAGATTTCGCGAATCAAAAAATACTTGGTCTCGGAAATTTACGCGAATGACAGAAGAGGGGCAAAAACGTTTTTACAGGTGTAATAAAGTTCGGAAGAAGGGACCACAGTGTACGGCAGAACTTGTTCTTGCATATCATACAGATGCTGAACATAATCACGAAAATATTGGCACTCGAGGCGACTACGGCATCGACGCTCATACTAAAACAGAAATCAACAGACTCTTTGACTTACATTTGAAGCCTAAAGCTATATTGGCTTCTCTTCAAAAAATTGATGGAATAAAGTTGCCTACAAAAGTTCAACTAAATAATTATTAAGTGATAGGCGGCGCGTGAAATTCGGACACCATACTATTCACTTAGGTGAATTAGAAAAGTGGATACATGATCATGAAGCTATTCCTGAAGATGAGGATAAACCATTTGTTATGAAGTACTGGATATTAGAGAGTGACCAACCGATCTTCAGATTTGTTTTGACAACAAGAAAATTATTAAAGTTTGTATGTTCTTCTGACGTTTTCCACGCTGATGCAACCTACAAATTGATATGACAAGGCTTTCCTGTTTTGATTGTTGGAACTACAAATAAAAACAGAAAATTTTATCCCCTTTGCTTAGGAGTTTCCACTAATGAACAAGAAGAAGACTTTGAGATGATTTTTAGTGGATTAAAGGAGAAAGTTCAATCACTGTTTGATCATGATTTGCAACCAAAAGTATTAGTGTGTGACGCAGCTCAAGCAATAAAAAATGCTTTTATCCATATTTTTGGTTCTGATACTACTGTGCGTATGTGTTGGGCGCATGCTAAAAAAAATATGCAAAAATCTGTTGAAAAGTTTGTAGAAAAAAGATACAGAAAAGATATTTTGCAAGATATAGACGCTTTGCATAATGCATCATCAGTTGATGTTTTCAATGCTGCTGCCCATGCTTTTGTTGCCAAACATGCTATTAGTAGCATGTCACAGCATTCATACAATACTTTAAAAGGGAGTGGCTAGTCAAAAACCCTAACTGGTACTTTGGGGCTGCAGCAACCCTTTCACCGACCACAAACAACGCTTTAGAAGCATTTAACAAGACTATCAAAGATCATAATACTATGCGGGAACGTTTTCCCCTTTCACGTTTCCTTGTTGTGGCGAGTGATATGGTCACCCAATGGTCAAACCAAATCTCTGAAGACTTATTCCCAGAGACACACAACATTGAACTCAAAGAATGGACAGAAGGATATTGTTGGACAAAGCAGAACATTAAAGTAAAGACTTTAGCATCGGATTGTACAAACAATGTTTATTTAGTACCTAGTGAGAAAGCTAGGGCTACGGATATGACATATAACGAAACATGGCATACATTTGATGAGTATAAAGAAAAAAACTTTGCGTTCTGGAAAGTTGTACTACCAAGAACAGATTGGAAGAAAGGCATGTGCAATTGCCCTCAATTTTTTAAAATATATGTGTGTAAACATAATAAATAGGCCTTGCCATAAGGTTGAAAGTAGCCACTCCGCCTTTAGAGGCCAAATTGATTCCAATTGGTCAAAAAAGAAAGCGAGGGCGTCCTGCCAAATCTAAACCTGCCCTAATAATACAATAATACTATTGTTTTTTTTTAATTGTGTGTAACTGCGTAACTTTTTACTGTGTAACTTTAATACTTAGGTATAACTACAGTTTTCTAAGATTTTTTAAAAATAAATAAAAGTAATTACTCTTTTTATGTTTTTAATTTATTCACCTATAATTTTATTACCACAAAATATTTTTTCTTCATGCCAATTTAGAGTTTATTTAAAGCTATTAAAAGTCACACATTATATGTATAATATAAGCCAGTTTATATTTATTCTTCATACAAACAATTTTAAATAGAATCTGATTTATATTATTTATGAATGCCCATTTTCTATTTTATTTTCGCCATTAAGTTTCCGCTTAGATATTAATTCAGTTCCCAAAAGAAAAACTTGATGCTAGTTTAAATTAAAACGGAGCTTATTTCTGATATATTAATATGCTACCTATTAATTATTACGATACTCCTTATTAGCTGCCAACCCATTATATATGGTACCCACTCTATTATTTTTTAAAACCTATATTCAGTTTACTTAGTTGCCGCATTAAATACATGCCATTTAGAAACACCGAAAAAAAAGCCCATAGTGCGTCGCAGCGCAAAAGGCTGGAGCTCAGCTTAATACCGTGGACCGGGGCACAGAGGCTCGAGCCCACGGCGCTGATTTTCAGCACCAGCCCGTTAGCTAATTTTCAGCACCAGCCCGTTAGCTAATTTAAGAGCTAATTTGAATACCTGCGTATTCTATTGTTGTTAAAGAAAATCAAAGAGTAATTTTTTTGTGTACTTTTAAGTGACGGTGCTGTAAAAGTGTATTTTAAAAAAACGTTAATGAGTGCCGCGCACGGACCAGGTGGTAGAGTCATTGCAATATTTTTATGAGCTGCTTATTACTAATAATTTTGGTTTTGTTTCAGGTTAAAAGAAATTCAGGATTATTTTAGCTTACTAAAACATATTTTTTACCTGAGTTTTTATAAAGGTAAATATTGGTTAGACTGAGCTCGTCATTGTTTAAATAAAAACATTAAAATGGGTAAAGTGCGCAAAATTAGCAGTGAAACTCGTTGTGCCATAGTTGTTTTTCACAACGAAGGCAAATCTGAACGTGCGATTGCCTCTCAACTTAAGTTGTCAAAGACTTGTGTTCATAACACAATAGCCCGATACAAGGAGACTGGCAGTTATCGAGATCGTTCGCGATCGGAAAGGCCGAGAGCTGCCACTTCTAGCGAGGATAATTTTATCGTCGTTACCAGCAAGCGCAATAGACAGCACCACAAATCCGCGCAGAAGTGAACAAATCCCGATCTAAACCTGTGTCACTGACTACAGTAAAAAGACGATTGAGAGATGCTAACTTATTTGGTCGCGTTGCCGTTCGAAAACCACTACTTAGGCCACAAAACAAAAAGAAATGGATGCCACTGCATCCATGCCATGATAGGTAAGGGCCCACTGGCCCGTACCTATCGAGACTGGACTGAAGAAGACTTTAAAAAAGTTCTTTGGACAGATGAGTACAAAAAAATATTTAGATCAAAAAGACGAATTTTTGTTCGACGCAGCGCCGAGGAAAAGATGCCAGACTGTGTGGTGCCAACCGTCAAACATGGTGGTGGTTCCAATATGGTTTGGGGATGCTTCTCGGGCTATGGAACCAGAGATTTGGTACGAGTCGAAGGAATCATGAAAAAGGAGCAATATAAACGAATACTACAACAAAATCCGGTCCGTCTGGTGTAAGATTAATTGGAAATGGTTTTTTTTTCAACAAGATAATGATCCTAAACATAGTTCAAAATTATGCAGGAAAGAAAGAAAGAAAAACAGTTTATTTGCACCATTACCGAGTTATTTACAATTATTTAGTTATTTAGAACGTAAAGAAACAGAAAGGGTGTTAAAAAACATGGTGTGGCCCCCTCAGAGCCCGGATCTCAACCCGGTCGAGCTTTTATGGGAAGAGCTTGATAGAAATGTACGCAGTTGTTGCCCCTCCTCGCAAGAAGATATGTGGAAGACTTTACAAGAGAGCTGGAACAATATTTCACAAGAGACAATCGACAAATTGATTGAACATGTTATGTTATGTTGATTGCTCGTATGCCAAGACTAGTGAAAAAAGTAATAAAATGCAAGGGAGGGTTTTTTGATGAAAAATCTGTTTAAATGTTAACTGCACTTTTGATATAAATTATTATATTTTTTTCTTGAAGTATGTGTTAGAAATATATATAGAGGTAAGTATGTTAATTATCAATTAAAACTGTTGCTTTGTATTTTATTTTAGTTTTATTTCATTTTCATTCTTTGATAAGGGTGGTCTCAAACTTTTGGCCGGCAGTGTGTATACGATTCAAACTCATGACCTCATTTTTTTGAAGTCAGTTAATCTTTGATGCCATATGATATATTTTTATTATTTTCTTTAAGGTGTAAATATTTTAGTTTTAAATTATTAATGTTTTAAGTTGTAATGCGTAGACTACGCGTACGACCACACAAGTTATCGCGTACTGTGCTTATGCACACAGATGCACCGCGCACGGCTATACCTCCGCTCCCGTCGCGGCTCGTCAGTTCGACTCTGCGCGAGCATTGCATCCGACGACTCGGAACAACTCCTTCGCTGGTCGAGCGCACTCTCACGCGATACGTCACGCCTTTAGGGTATTTGTAATACGGAACATTATTGGTGTTATTTATTGTTTGTTAGCATATTTTAGTGTAGTGTAGTAGAAACACGAGACGATGGAAGGTGACAAAAGTGATTCAGCGTCTAATTCGTCATCAATCACAATGTCTGAAGAACAATTCCAACAATTATTGGTAGCAGTCGCTTCAGGGTCAAAGCATAAAAGTTTATTGGTAAGAAGTCCGGTAAAATTCAGTGGCAATAAAAGTGCTCCAGACGACGAGTTATCTTGACTAGTGATGCCGCTACTTGGTGGCAGGGTATTAAAAATCAAGTGAAAACTTGGAAGCAGTTCGAAGAACGTTTACGACGCGATTTTGCACCCAAGAAGTTGGCTTATAAAATTTATCAGGAAATAATGGAGAAGAAACAGAAGGATGACACTCTAACAGAGATTTTCATCACAGAAGAACGGGCCCTTTTATCTGAATTACCTTTACCTGGCCATAATGAGCAGGAAGAAATAGATTTGGTTTACGGTCAGATTCGATTTGCGATACGAGAAAAGATATCAAGAGAAAGTATAACAAGTTTTGACGATTTGTTGGGGAAGGCTAGGGAGGTTGAACGTAATTTAGGTGAGAAAGCAGAAGAAAAACAAATACGCAAAGAGAACAAGCAGCACAAAGTTACGATGTAATTTTTGTAGGCTACCAGGACATACCATGGATGTTTGCAGAAAGCGTATAAAAGCTGAGCAACAAAAGCCTAAAGATATAGCAGTAGAAGCTAAACCCAATGTTACAATTAAGCCTAAGTTTTCATGCTACGCAAGTGGGGAACCAGGCGTTGTACGAAAACGCTGTACAAAATGTAGTGTACAGCAAGTCAAAATTGAGGACATTAACTTCTGTTCTGTCAGCACCGCGAGTACCAAACGCCTCAGACAAGTAGTACCCATATGTATCGGTGGTTTAAAGGGTATTGGCTTCGTAGACACCTGTGCCAAATCAAGTGTAGCTTCGTACCAGTTATATTTATGCCTTAAGAGGGAAGGCAAGTATAAATTCAATGAGGAGGTCATGAGGATAACTATGGCAGATGGAGTGCCCAAAATGCAGTATGTTTGAACCATGCTTGTTCCTGTCACAATCTATGGGAGAGTGATAGAAACTCAGTTCATTGTTTTGCCCTATGCTAAAGGAAACAAGACACTTTTGGGAGTGGGCTTTATAGAAGATGCGAGAGTGATTCTTAACTTGCCTCAGTTAACGTGTCGACTCCTCGATGATCCTGCGAGGGTTTATGACTTGCAACAGGAAAGTATCAACGAAACTATTGTTGCTGATGTGATATGCAATGTAAATTTGCCAGAGTTGATTTCGCCGATGTCTGGTTCATCAGAAGGAGTCGCTTCGCCAAAACCCTCGACATCGGGTAATATGGAGGAAGGTTTGATGCGACCATGTGGTCCTATAGTGGTCCTATAGTGGTCCTATATACGTGCCGCCACAGCCCCGCAAATACTCTGATAAATCATTGCAATGAACCTTTGGCTAGTGCTTACGCACCCACGTCTTCCACCAGTATGGAAACCTGCCAAGTCACTGTTGATTGCCCTTATACGCCCACATATGGTCCATTAATGTCAATTGTGCGCTAAACCCTGAGGAGTATGTAGAATTACAGCGACTCTTAAGCTGGGTATCCATTGGAGGCAGCCTCAGGCCGAGCGGCTGCCTCGACCCGAGGCAGATCTAGTGGAGACCATGCCCGCGACTTGAACCAAACGAGGCGGCCACGCAGCGAGCCAAATCGTGTCGGTAAATGGTAATGCTCGTCGACTTAATGGCGACAGCGGTTGCAACAGTCGTTGAAAGAATCCGGCAGTTGGGACTCGAGGTGGCGCTCCACAAGTCCGAGGCCATGTGTTTTCATGGCCGCGGGAGCGCGCCACTTCCGGGTGGGTCCCAAATAACGGCGGGAGGGGTTGCCATCGGCGTCGAGACGACGATGAAGTACCTAGGACTCGTCCTCGACAGTCGGTGGAACTTCATAGAGCATTTCCGACGTTTGGCTCCAAAGTTGGAGAGGACGGGGGCTGCGTTCAAACGCATCCTCCCCAACCTCGGGGGGCCAAACGCCTCCTGCCGGAGGTTATACGCCGGGGTCGTGCGGTCTACGGCGCCCCTGTGTGGGCGCCGAACATGCTGCGGCGTCCCGCTCGGACGCTGCTCATGTCACAGAGGGTCATGGCGATCCGAATGATCCGCGGATACCGCACGATCTCCGGGGAGTCGGCGAACCTCCTTGCCGGATTACCGCCGTGGGATCTGGAGGCGAAGGTGCTCGCGCGCGTGTATCGCATGCGCGCGGACGCACGTCGCCGGGGCGAAACTCCGCTGCCGCGCCAGATAAGAGCGTGGCGGGATGAGCTCCGGCGCGATCTCATGGCGGAATGGCAGCAACGACTGTCGCAACCGAGGGCTGGGCTCGCTGCCATTGCAGCGGTAAGACCCCTCTTTGAGGAGTGGCTTGAGAGACGCTACGGCGTCCTCACCTACCGCCTGACGCAGGTCCTCACCGGACATGGAAGTTTCGGGAGGTACCTGTGTCTGATGGGGCGGGAGGAAACGCCCGGGTGTCATCACTGCGAGGACCGCCCTGAGGACACGGTGGAACACACCGTAGCGGAATGCCCTGCGTGGGCTGAGCACCGCCGTGCCCTCAGGGAAGTGATCGGCGATGGCGACCTCTCGCGTCCGGGCCTAGTGCAGGCCATGATGCGGAGCGAGGGGGACTGGGATGCCGTCTCCTCCTTTTGCGAAGCAGTCATGCTAGCTAAGGAGGAGGCGGGACGCGTGAGGCAGCGAAGCGCTGCCTCCTCACAACCCAGCCATCGCGAAGGACACACCGGGCGTCGGGGATCGCGGGACGATCTCCGGCCACCGTAAGCGCGGGCCTGCGGACGGCGAGCATGGGTGGCTCCCCGTCCGACCAGAAACAGACCCGAGCGTACGGCGCGTCGCGTTCCGCGCGCGCCTCAAAGAGCCATCAGACCACCACAGATGGGGCCCAATAGGGCCGATGCCGATTCGGAGTCGCGGAGAACCTAACGGGTAACCGGGGCTCCGGCTCGACGTGCAGGAGAAGGAACGGGGTGGTTTTTAGTCAGTAAGAGTCTGACACTCCCTTCCGCCTCACCCAGGCGGGAGCAGTCATACGATGATTTTCCCCCCTTAAAAAAAAAAATAAAATGATTACCATTTCTCAGCTCAAAGACGCCTCAGTGTGAGGCGTGCGTTCAGTGGACACGGACGTTCGTGTGCTCGGCACGATGATTTTTATTCTAGGTCGTAATGAGGTGTATATATCGAAATGGTGCGCTTATGAGCACTTTTACTTCTTGGCTGACAAGTCCTCTCCCCGTGAGACTCAAAACTCAATGTCTATCGACATATCGTCGCCTTCTGCAGCAAGAGACACAACAAATTCAGAACCATCGCCTTCTGTAAGTATCTGGGGTCAGTAAGCTTTGGGCTAAAGGCGGAAACATATTTACGTGGCGTGGTGCTTACTGTCGTGACGGTAAGTGTGCACATTTATGTTTCGTGTCGTGGCGTGCTCTGGCACTGGCGTTATTTCTTTCATTTCTGAACAAAACCTCACAGTGTTTAAACGTACACAAAACACCGCTAATTGGTTTGCAGCGCTACACATCGACACTACTGTCATTTACATAGTGTGCATGTGTGGGTAATTTCATATTACTGTGTATAAAAATATGCGTCCACCACATTCACATTGGTATTTTCATTCTTGTGTCGGTATACGTATTTTTATAATTTAATGCATGGGTAAGGTTAAACCTATTTACAATCATTGATATGACCTGACATTTTCACTATCATTATCGTAGTGCTCGTGGTCGATTGGTTAATGAGCACGCTTTTATCGTCTGTCAAGGATCACTGATGATGTGGGTTCTATTCCAGCTAAAAGTTTTTTTTTATTTTACTTTGTTGTTTTTCTTATTTTTTTTTTGTTTTTTGTAATATTATATCCGGCTATAAAAGTAGCAAATGAGTCGGTAAATAAAACAATACCAATTTTTATTACAATTAATTTATTTGTTATACAAATATGTGGTCTTATATTCAATATTTATATCTAATAATTAATTATATACCACATGTTAAGTTTAAAGTTCTTTAAATCATAATAGATATGACAATAAACCTCATAAGTAGTCGAATCGGGAAGTATCATGCGGTAATGCGATGGCAGCAACATTTTTTATTAAGTAATAAACAAATACAACATTTTTGTTTTGTAATTTAATAAAACATTAAGTAATAAACAAGTAAAACATGTAAAAAATTACACTTAAATTTCAACATGTTATTTCTTGAAATGGGCGACTTTTTGTCATTGGAATCTTCCATTAATTATCTATTTTACGACCGTTGTTATAAGGTTCAATATTCAGTGGGCTGTATGTTAGTAAAAAAAATGTGACGAATGCTATGGAACGATTTTAACATTCATGACCTTTAGAATCAGGGTAACTTTAAATTAGTTAAAGATGGGCGTAAATATAATATGTCAATCAAACTCGAAATCAGTTAAATAAATTTGTTAATGAAAAATTAAAGTGAAGTGAATCAACATGTTGAATAGAAAGAAATTATGACAATTTCTAACCATAAAACAATAACATCACTTCACCGTATGCTCTTAATAAAAGATGTCGGTTGACGGTTTTGAAAAGACTCAATTTAATTCGTTCAAACATTCATACACAGACAATTCAGGCAATAGACATTATAGACACGTTTCACTTTTAGGCTCATAGATGGCGCTACGTGTTACATCTTAACATTATAATTATTTTGATAACATTTTAACACCCCCACTTTATCAAAATACCAGGATTCTCAAAGTATTAGTATTACATACAGTGGAGAGCTATAAGAAACTAAACATCCCAAAAACAAGTTACTTTTTAATTCAAGATATACCTTTTAATTATATATTATAATAACAAATAAACTACATTTTTCTGCCTGGTTATTCTAAATTGACAATTCCAAGTTTTTCCATGAATTTATAATGTTTAACACCTGGCAGTCCTTTAGTAAGTAAGTCAGCAGGCATGTTAGCTGTTGACAAATATCTAGCTTTAATTATTTCATTTCTTAAAACTTTTCTAATGAAATGGTACCTGACATCAATATGTTTGGACCGTTTGTGTGATTGGTAATTAGTTGTCAACTTCAATGCACTCTGACTGTCACTGTACATAATAATTTTGTTACAAGAACCAATCATTTCAAGTTCCAATTTCTGCAAATATATTGCCTCTCGACACGCTTCTGACAAAGCCATATATTCTGACTCGCAACTGCTAAGAGCAACAGTTCTTTGTTTCTTGCTTTGATTTAGTTTGATCGCCTGATTTAGTAAAACAAAAACCAGTATAAGAACGTCTGTCATTTGCATCACCAGCCCAATCAGTATCAACAAAACCCACAAGCTCTGCACTTTCTTTGGAATATTTTAAACAAAAAGTCTTAGTCTTATACAAATATTTCAGAATTCTTTTTGCATAATTCCAGTGTATATAAGAATAACAATTGTTAAACTGGCTTAAATAACTGACTGAATAGGAAATATCTGGGCGAGTTAAGACAGCTAAATACATTAAACTTCCTATCAATTTTTGATAAGGTAGCTTTTGTTCACACACATTAGACTTATCAACATTTAATCTGCATTCTATAGGAGTTTCTACTGTATTACATTCAGACATATCAAACTTATCAAGTAACTGGTTAATATACTGTTCTTGATCTATAGTTATTACATCATTACCTTTGTTAATCTTTACTCTCATGCCCAAGTAATTTCTCACTTGACCTAAGTTCTTAATTTTGAATTTTTTACTTAAAATTTCTATCAAATCATTAGATTCAGACTTACAATTTGAAAATACTAAAAAATCATCAACATACAGTCCAACTATGGTATACACAGGGTTCTAATTTACATTTTTTAAATCCTGATTTACATAATATTTCCTCAACCTTAATATACCATGCTCGTGAGGACTGTTTTAATCCATAAACAGCTTTTCTTAATTTTAACACTTTATTTGAATCATTTATGGGAAAACCTTCAGGTAAATGCATAAATATACTTTCTTTTAGATGACCATTAAGGAAAGCTGTTTTTACATCTAAATGTGTGATATCCATGCCTAACTGAACACTAATAGCAAACAACAAACGCAAAGTTGAATGCCTTATCACTGGACTGAAAGTGTCTTGGTAATCAATACCAGCCTTCTGGGTAAAACCCTTAGCCACAAGTCGTGCACGATACCTCACTTTATCATCACATTCGAGTTTTTTTTTAAACACCCACTTACACTGCACTACACTCGCGTTGTTGGGAGTATCGACAACTTCCCACGCTTGATTGTCTTTGAATGACTGCAGCTCTTCTGCCATGGCCTGTAGCCACATCTGTCGCTCTGGTCCACTGATGGCCTCTGCATATGTCAGTCCATCTTCTCCTGCATATTCATATTAGCAAAACCATATCTGTCTGGCTTTCTTCTTTCTCGCTTCTCAGCTACTTCTTGAACAGGTGAAGCAGATATACCTGAAGCTTCTTCTGTACTCTGTGGAACTGAGCTGATTCCTTCTTTATTCTCTCCACAAGCTTCTGGCTCTATTTTGTCTTCTTCGACATCCAAGTAATCTGACTCAGAGGAACTGGATTTATTCAGGGGTTCAAGTTTCACCACAGATTCTTCTACTAACTCCCCCACTGAATCTGTGCTCTCTAAAGAAACAGTCACAGTCTCTGGACGCTTGGGTTTTTCTTGGATAATAACATCCCTACTTGTAGAAACTTGGTTCTTTACTGGGTCGTATATTCGGTAACCCTTGACATTATCACAGTAACCAACAAGTATGTGTTTCATGGATTTTCTATCCCACTTTCCTCTTTTTTCTTTTGGTATATGTACCATCACTGGACTCCCAAATATACGCAAATGTTGCAAATTTGGTTTTTTACCAAACCATATGTCATATGGAGTCTTTTCATTACCTGAAGCGATAGACCTGTTCTTGAGGTAGACTGCAGTATTTGCAGCTTCCGCCCAAAACTTCTTGTCCGATTCTGCTTCGAAAAGTAAGCATCTTGCTCTCTCCACAATGGTCCGGTTGCTTCTTTCGCTGAGTCCGTTTTGCTCTGGTGTGTAAGGATTCGTTTTCTGATGAATAATGCCTTCATACTTCAGAAAATCTCGAAAAACATTGCTACAATACTCACACCCGTTGTCTGTGCGCAATATTTTTATTCTTTTGTTTTGATAATTCTCCACCATCGACTTAAACTCTTTGAAACAAGTCAGTGTTTCACTTTTGCACTTTAAAAAGTATATAAAGGTCATTCTGGTGAAGTCATCTATAAACAACAAAAAATACCTGGCACCACCTATTGATTTGCACTCCATCGGTCCACAGATGTCTGAATGCACAATCTGTAAGATTTCTGTAGCTCGTGTACCCGTCGAGAATGGTAATCGCGACTGTTTTCCTTCACAGCAAACTTGACAGTTAAACTTACTGGTCACAAACTTGTCTGAATAATCCATTCCACTGACTAAACCTTGCTTCATCTTGTTCATGTCTGTGCTGTTTAAGTGCCCAAGCCTTCTGTGCCATGTTTGTCCATCTGCTGTTGATGATGATAGCAAACAGGTCTCATTTTGTAAGATTAACTTGTATACATTATTGACAAGTTCCGCCTCAGCAACTAAATGTCCAGATCTGTTTTTTATAAGGCATCGGCCGGGTTCAAACACAACACTATTTCCATTTTTTATCAATTCACTAACTGATAACAGGTTAGTCGCAAGTGTCGGTACGCACATTACTTTGCAAAATCTAATTCGCCCATTTGATTCGGTGGCCGGTCACCGTGGAGTTCGGTTGTCTCGTACTTGGTCTAAATAAAAAACCAGTGACTCTGACCCATCGCTTATGGGAATTAACCGTACTGTCGGTGTCTCGCACGATTGGTTTTTGCGCGTGCCATTGTATATAACATCGACCAGCTAGTAGACCCCTTACACTACGGAAGCAAGTACTACGCTCAGTGTCTCGCACGACTGGTTGCAACGGTGCATCGGATTCTCCTGCTCACGCGTACCACAAGCAGACGTTAGGTGCTCCCCTCGGGGGTTCGGTGAGTGAGACGGCGACACTTTGTCACAAAACTGACTAAGGCGGGCTTGTTAAAACCGGCCGAAGAAAGTCCGAGTGTTGCTTCGAAATAATATACGGCTGTTGCGACCAACATCCTCGCATCCACGGGGCACTACAAAGTTCCGAGAATAAGTCACACCGGTTACAAGCACTACATAGAAAGCTATTGCTACGGCCGTCCTGGAACTGTGATCTTCAATGGTGACAAACAACGACAATCAAAACTAAAAATTGTCGATTGGTTACTCAATTATACTCGAAACATGCCGCGTCAGGGTA
This sequence comes from Spodoptera picta, assembly GCA_038387885.1. Lineage (NCBI taxonomy): Eukaryota > Metazoa > Arthropoda > Insecta > Lepidoptera > Noctuidae > Spodoptera > Spodoptera picta. Next base: position 49,467 of record JAZHFQ010000616.1, on the reverse strand, counting down.
CACCTCCCGCTACTCCGTCACCTATAGGACATACCCAGTCTGAAACGGATTTAAACTCGCTGCAACAAAGTGATGTTTCTTTCATAACTAATCGAAATAAAAGGCCCCGCACAGACGAATCATCGCCCAGACAAAAAGAACAGGATCTCAAGCAGGAAATTATGGGGTTGCTAAACAACTGGAAACTAGAATTGGAATCCAAACTAGATGATATGTGCGCTAAACATAACAACCTAGTCTCAAAATTATCTAATGAAATAATAGAATTAAAAACCCAAACCAGCAAAATTCAAGAATCTAATGACAAAATAGAAAGTTCTATGAATTTTATAAACAAACAGTACGAAGAAATTAAATTAGGACTAGACAATCTGAAAAAAGAACGCCAGGAACAACGAAAATGTCTAGAAAAACTGGAAAATAAAGTACAGGATTTAACACTCAAATCCCGTTCGTCCTGTATAGAGGTTAGAAATATTCCATTGAAAGATAAAGAGACTAGCGTAGACCTTACAGACACTGTTTGCAAAATTGGAAACACGGTTGGAATCCCGATCTCACCTACGGATCTCCGAGATATTTACCGCCTACCGGGTAAACATGGATCAGTACGCCCCATTGTAGCCGAATTCCACACTGTTCAAATGAAACTTAACACTCTATCCTCCGTGCGTAATTTCAATAACAACAAAAAAACGATGGAAGAAAAGCTTAACACGGAGTTGATCAACTTAGCCGGAAAACGACAAGCCGTATACGTGGCTGATTATCTTCCTGCAAGCTCTAGAAAACTCTTCCATATATCTCGAGAATTTGCAAAGCAAAATAATTTCGAGTACTGCTGGTCGTCCAACGGCAACATTTTTCTTCGTAAAAAGCAAGGAGGTAAACAAATACTTATCTCCTCTGAACAGTGTCTTTTGGATCTGAAGAAAGATATGTGACTAGTAATTGAAACATTAGCTTTATTAAGTCAAAAGACATTTCTACTTGTATTATCTAGCAAACATCTTACTTTTACTATGGTTAATTTTTCGTCATCTAGGAAAAATATAAAACAAAATTATATCACGATCACTACCAGAAGTCTATACCCCAATACTCAACCCAACTACACTGTCCTCACATACCTAACCACAACCAATCAACTCACATCACATATATACTCTCACAATATCACATCTACACCTGTCATAATCTGGTATTTATTAATCCTAGTATACCTTTACTTGGCTTTTACTTATTACAAATGGCAAATATAAACAATATAAACACTGACCTAGACTCACTCGACTCTACAAATGCATACATCTGTCATCCAGAAGAATGTCAAAAGTACCTTAACACATATAATCATTCTATTAAGATCTTCCACGCTAACATTCGTAGCATAAATAAAAACTTCGACCAAATATGTATGGTACTATCAACGACTGACGTCAAATTTGACGTCATTGTCCTGACTGAGTGCTGGCTACGCGGTGTGAGCAACCTGCCAACATTAGAGGGCTACGTCGCTCATTCGACGGGCTCTACGCTAAACCAAAATGACGGGGTGGTTATTTATACTAACATAAACCTAACGTGTACAGTACGTGAACCAAACTTAAAAAATGCAACCGGTTTACTGTGCCGGACAATCAATGATATAACCATTTTAGCTGTTTATCGCTCCCCTTCCTGTAAAACACGCGGAAACTTTACCAACTTCATTAATAGTTTAAGTGACATCTACAACGAGTTGCCAGCAGATAACCTTATCCTGGTTGGAGACATAAACATTGACATTTGTCCTAACAGTACAGATCCTTTACGTGAAGAATATTTGACTTTAAATGCCACTCATGGACTATTTCCCACACATACGCTGCCCACAAGAATTACTACATGCTTAGATCACGTTTTCACAAAACCCAATCTTCCGTCCACTACTTTAATAGTTGAATCCTATGTCACAGACCACATGCCGACAGTGTTATACGTTGAGAAAGGTAACTCCACTAGACAGCCACCAATGACGAAGACTAGCATTGATTACGATAAAATTAGAATTGAATTAGAAGGCACCGACTTCACAGACACTCTCACGATACAGGACACAAACATGGCTACAGATTCTCTTATCTCCCGGGTATCGAACATCATATACAACAATACATCTACGACAGTAGTTACTAAGAAACATAGAATTTTAAAACCGTGGATGTCCTCAGGTTTACTCCGATGCATCAAAAACCGTGATAGACTACACATCAAAGCAAAAAAATCAATAGACAACATGACTAATAAAATAATCTACACGCGTTATCGTAACTATTGTAATCGTCTTCTTCGTAAATTAAAAACTGCATATGAAAAAAGCTTAATAGACCAGGCCGGTAACGATCCAAAGGCCCTCTGGCAAGCAATAAAACAAATAACAAACACAGAAAAGCCTAAACAAAATGCTACAGAACTACTAAAAATATCAAGTAATCCAAAAGAATCTACTAATTATGTCTGCAACTACTTTACAAGTATAGGTAAAAATCTGGCTGATAGGGTTGCTTCTAGTATCACTCATACCGTTGATACAAAACACAAATATCCAAATGTCACACAGAACTCACTTGTCCTCTTAGAGGTTACAGAAGCAGAAATTGAAGCTAGCATTTTACAACTTCGACCCGACTGTGCCACAGGCTGGGATGGCATTTCGTCACAGATCCTTAAACGATGTCGCCATATACTGGTTCCCTCAATCACTCATATTTGTAACCTTGCCCTAATTACTAGAGTCTTCCCCGATGCCCTTAAAAAACCAACAATTTGTCCTATATACAAGAGTGGGGACAGAGGCTGTGTCAACAATTACCGGCCTATTGCGGTACTGCCTGCGATCTACAAAATACTGGAAAAAATTCTGAACATCTCACTAAAAAAGTTTTTGGATAAATTTAATATATTGGCCAATAATCAGTATGGATTTCGTTCAGGCTATTGCACGGAAGATGCGGTTTTGGATCTAACAAATGTCATAGTTAAAAAGTTAGATGAAAAAAGCAAATGCTTGTGCATTTTTCTGGATCTTTCGAAAGCTTTTGACACGGTCTCTGTCCCGATTCTCCTTGATAAATTAAATAAACTGGGCGTACGAGGTATCACCCACAACATTTTTGAAAGCTACCTAACAAATAGGAAACAACGTGTGAAAATAGGAAGTCATGAAAGTGATGAGGCTGAAGTCACTTATGGCGTGCCACAAGGGAGTATTCTAGGCCCTACCCTTTTTCAGATCTATATCAATGACCTCTGCCAAATTACTCTTCCAAATACTAACATATACACCTACGCAGATGACACCGCCATATTTGTTTGGGGTCCAAACTGGAACACGGTTAAGGAAACGGCCGAATACTCCTTATCTAAAGTGATGGAGTGGCTCTCTGTTAACCTGTTAACATTAAATGTTAACAAAACTCATTTTATGGCTTTCTCCATTCGTAAAAATACAGCCCCACCACGTGACTTCTCCATCAAAGCTCACATTTGTCACTCTCGACAGATTGACTGTGCCTGCGAGGTAATAGCTAGGGCAGAAAGCGTCAAATACTTGGGTGTTACCTTGGATGATCGACTGAGATGGGATAAACAGATAGATACTGTAACCTCCAGAGTGAGAAGGCTAATACACATATTTAAACATCTAAGAAATTCTGCCCCAACAGATAAATTAAAATTCGTCTATTTGGCTCTGTGTCAGTCCATCATCCAATACTGCATACCGGTTTGGGGAGGGGCAGCCAAAACGCTTATCCTTATGCTTGAGGGAGCACAAAGAGCTGTACTGAAAGTGATGACCAAAAAACCATATAGATATCCCACCGCAAAATTGTACTTAGAATCTAAGGTATTAACAGTCAGACAGCTCTTTGTGCTCAAATCTACTTTGAGAAGGCATCGGAATGTTCCACTACCGAATCCAAACAGACGCAGTAAGATGCCAGTATGCCCGCAAATCCCTACCAATACTACTTTGGACAGAGGACAGTTCAATAGTCTCAGTTGCAAGCTCTACAACAAAATTAATAAAAACCTGAACATCGTACGACTCAGCCGAAAAGAAGTCACAAGAAAAATCAGTGATTGGCTTCAGCAAATTGATTACAATGAAACTGAAGGTTTACTTACGAATATATCATAACCGACACACACATACACACACACACACACACACACACACACGCACACACACACGCACACACACACGCACACACACACGCACGCACGCACACACACACACACACACACACAATTCCGGAAAATTAACCTAAGTAGTCCTTTTAACATTCCCTTTATATTTTATTATTTTTGTTTTGGATTACAGCTCCTCCCATTTCATTCATTCACTTTCATGACATTCACTTCATTATAGAGTGACATATAATGCGACTTTGTGACATACTCCACGCTTGAATCACTGTTTTCCAAAATACAAGCTTATAGCTTAGTTTGGAGGGCAGTGTCAGTATCGATCGTAATTCACACTCGTTCATGTAATTGCCGCATTTCTGTGAATGTAATATTGTGAAATTTTTGTACAATAAACAATTTTTTTTTTTTTTTTTATTTTAACCTAATAAAAGATGTCGGTTGACGGTTTTGAAAAGACTCAATTTAATTCGTTCAAACATTCATACACAGAAAATTCAGGCAATAGACATTATAGACACGTTTCACTTTTAGGCTCATAGATGGCGCTACGTGTAACATCTTAACATTATAATTATTTTGATAACATTTTAACAGCTCTAGACAGCATTTTAATATTCTTAAAAAATATAAACATTATTATAAGTTAATTTGAATAAAGGCTACATTACGTTTTGTAAAATATTCAAGTAATCATGACTGTTACTGAGACCAGATATTTCCACGAGCTCACCGGGACCCATAAAAGACATCCAACCTCAATACCCGACAGTAATACGGCCACTGGTCCTACAAGGCAGAAGGTTGCAATTCGTATACCTTTCTCCATCTTTTCTCCACAATATTTTACGCCCATCCTTATCCGACTTGAAAGTCTTTTCGTCACTAAATATAACCACACTGTTCGCCCAATCAAAATTAATAAAGTCCCTAGCAAATTCTAATCGCTTTTGCTGGTGCACCACAGATAACAATATTTTCTTCGCTGGCTTTCTACACCTTAAACCAGCAGAATGCCGGTGTCTCCGTACAGTTTGTATTGAAACATTCAGTGCTGTCACTTTAGTGTGTGTTAGCAGGAACGGATCAGCCTTGTGCCTGACTACGATGTCGTAGTGCCGAGCCGATGAATTTGCCTTTAGTTTAGGCCCTTGTCGACGATGTTCAACGTCACCGGTCTCCGCATATCTGTGCACCCATACCTGCACGGATCTCCTCTGTTGATACCAAACAAATAAGTATTTAAAATACCAGGAAATACTTTACAGGAATTAAAGTTACTTAAAAATAATAATAAATATGATTAATATCTATAAGTAACTTTAAATTATAAACACAATATCAACTAGGTAGAATATCAATTTATATCTTATTTACTCACCGATATCATTAAACGCCTTGCAATTTCAGTTATTGTTATGTTTTGCTCGTGCAAAACAATGATTTCAGCCTTTTTAAATGTTGATAGGTGTTGGAACATCTTGTAAAAATAAAAATAACTTTGCACTCGAATATGAGTAGCGTAGCAATAAACTATGAAATCCTCATACATTGACAACTAAGAACGCAATTATTTTGTAAGTCGGGTGATTTGAAAAACTTGTTTTATAATTAGTCGGTAGTTTCTTCATAAGCGGGTAAAATAAAATTCCATGGTCGCCTCAAACATTACAAATATACTCAGGTATCGAACCGTTAAGAAAGCATAGTTATTACTTTTTTACTGTTTTTTATCTTATTTAAGTTGGTTGAAATGCATGAAGCAAATGAGATTATTCTAAATAATAAATAACTAGAACTAAATATAAATAAAAGATATTATAGGTATAAATAAATCTAAAGTATTTACTATTAAAATTAACATAAGATTTAGAAAAATAGGATAAGAAAAAACGATTTAATTGTTTCAAATTTCAAATTTCAAATATTTGATAAATTAATACAACATATGAATGCCGGAATCGATCCGGCGGCACTTTACTTGACAACTGGAGGCGATAACCATTGCGCCAAGCGCGCTGTATATGAGATTATCGAAATATTGTATATCATTCAGTAACATAAAAATACGATGAGAAAACACTATATTTATATGGGTATTGTGTAGCTCGATCGTTCATTATTTGATTTCGATTTATTCAAAGTTTGTTATGAGTATTTTTATCTTTACCTTCGTTTTTATTTAAACTTATTTACTAAATTATTACTATACCGACACAAAAATGATATTTAAATACCAAGATGTGTGTGATAGACGAATGTTTCTATACAAATCTATTAATATGAAATTACCCACACATGTATATTGTGTAAATGATAGTAGTGTCGATGTGTGCTGCGAACTAATTAGCGGTGTTTTGTGTACATAATGTTTTCTTCTGATTTGGATAGTGATTAGTGCTAATTCTATTTTATATTTAACATCTATGTTGCCATGTTATTTGTCCATTTGTAACGAAGTGTGTAGCCAAGTGTGACCGAATTGCTTTTGCGTCATTTGCAGACCTTCGAGGAATTGCACGTAAAGGCACAAAAGAAGTCGAATCTGGTTCATTCCTCCACGACCCTTCTACGAAATTTCCATCGATTTCAGACTCCAAACTTCCTGGTGGTGTATAAATATTTGCCCTTATTTTTCGTAAAAAGTTATGCAAATAAACAGTAGGCAGGACCACTTTCGTAGCAATTTCTGGTTCCAATAACATTGGTTTTCTTAATACTCTAAATGCAGAACTCATGATGCCAAAAGCATTTTCTACTACCCTGCGTGCTCTCGATAGACGGTAATTGAATATTCTTTCCGGAGAACCATTGTCTGGGGTTCCTTCAAACGGTTTCATAGTATAATTGTTTAAAGCAAATGCCTTGTCAGCTAATATAAAGCCGGGTCCACACGCTTGGCAAACAATGGCAAACACAAAACAGCAAGCACCTACATGTAGATGGGTGTTTGTATATATTTGCCTGTTCATGTTTGTGTTGGCTACTGTTCGGGACCGGTGTCGGTTTTTCTTCACAGATCAAAGACTGTTTGGCGAACAGTTCGCGGTGTTTCCATACAAGGGCGGATAAAAGTCCTTTGTTTCAACTTTGTTTAAAATCTCTACAATTTGGTACACACATACTAGAATGTTAGTAGAAACAAGTCTTAAAATTAATACGGCTAAATACTTAGTGATTGAGAATTTACAAATTTCGTGCAAAAAATATTGTTATTTCAAGTATGAATAGAACCTGAATACTAGAGGTATAATTATCAACTTTTATTTTTGGTTTAGTCATAAGTCTATTGTGAGTATTAATAAAATATGTAAACATAATGTTATGATATAATGAATAATTACTTGCTATTACATTTTTAGTGAAGAAGGTCATTTGGAACCTTTTGTTTTCAATCATGAGATCATAAACTAATCTCCGTTATCGACCGTTGCGTTATAATATACTTCCTGAAATTAATTAGACCCTATAGATTAAGAATACATTCGTTTTGGCTGCGATAACCTGCGATCTTGGAAATACCAGGTCCTTAACTAATGACGCTCTGTAATTAAGAAAAAGTGCATTATATTAGTAAGTGTTTCTAATGAGGGTAATTCAAAGTCAAAGTCAAAGTCAAAATCATTTATTTCAATTAGACCATAGAGGCACTTTTGAACGTCAATGAAGAAAATTAACAAGTGAAGCTATTTGCTCATTCCAAGGTGTAGATTCCTATGGAGAAGAACGAGCAAGAAACTCCATAGGTTACTCTTTTTCAATCAATTTCACAATTCTCCAGTTACAGTTTTGTTGTTTGGGTTGTGCGAGAACAATGTAACACTAAAATACAGTCAAAGAGATCGAAAAAAAAATAACCCTAAAGGACATTTAAAAAAAAAGAAATATACAGTCTGGAGCTGACCAATCCCAGTTGACGGCGCCCGTTCACGAATATGACACGTACACCAGCACCGCCCAACTCAACCATATTGTAGGGAATCGAGCGATCCACTGCACGTGCCACCGCCAATGAGACCTTAGAGTGAGCATGACAACTCCAAGCTGACACAAACATATTCAACTATTTTAATTTAATATTCAGGTAATTACAGGGCTCTCACATTTACAATGATTATGCAAGTTAAACAATATACAAATGAGCAACATAGCTGTATTAATTACATGTTTGGATTTCATTAAAACACCAATGCTTTTCGTTTTCGTTATCCTGTGGAGCCGGACTAGCTTGCATCCAAGCATTTTTATCCTCTATATAATCATTAACCTTGTAATATGCTTTTCTACATAAAGTTTTTTTTATACATGATTTAAATTTTGTTTCATTTAGGTGTTGTATGTCGCCTGGTATCTTGTTATAACATTTAACACAGAATCCCATGAACGACTTACCTACTTTCGCCAATCTCAAAGTTGGTTGACTTAATCTATCCTTATGTCTAGTTTGATAGTGGTGTCTGTCCGACACTTTACCAAATAACTGTAGGTTTTTCCTGACATACATGATGTTTACCATGACACTTTACCATATCGCGTAAGTATAAATAGCATTGAACGGTAGTTTAAACTTCACTTACAATTATTTTCTCTTACAATAACAGTGTTATTATAGTGATGGATAGCTTTACTATTGTCTATGCCGTAATATCAAATAATCGTGACATTCATAAATGCCTCGAAAATTTAAAACTTATGTATCCGCAGCTTACAGAAAGTGTTTGGAAGCAAGTTTATGAAAAGTTGAGTCGTAATTTTGTACCCGTATTTACGAAAAAGTGGCAAACTGCAGCGAGAAATAAAAGTGCATTTATGGCAAAAAATGAACAGTGGCTGAAAAATATTTTTACTGTTGAGACATCTTCGGTACAGGCTGATATGATGAATTGTGACAGTGATGTTCCAGGGCCATCAAAACGCTTTCATAGTGGACGACCAGAGAAATCATTTGATCAATGTTGCGATCGAACAAAGCGATATAAAGTCAAAAGATTGTGTGAAAGCGTTCCTGAAGAAATGATTAAAAAAGCTGCCTCTAAGGTACTCGTACAAGAATCATCGGATACTATCAAGTTTGCTCCAGAAAAAGCATTGGCATTATTACTTGATGCATCACTTTCGAAACATCAATATCAAGTACTGAGAAATGCAGCAAAAAGTATTGGGTGTGATATTTTTCCCGATTATCATAAAGTACTTGAAGCAAAAAGGCAATGCTACCCCACGGATATTGATGTAACGGAAAGCTACGCTTGTGTAGGTTTGCTGTCATCACTGGATCACACAACTAGAAGACTATTTGAAGTAATGTCTGAAGACGACCTTACATAAATTAGTGTAAATTCAACATTTTTACATAAGTGGTGATGTGACGGATCATCAGGTCATGCTGAGTACAAACAGTCATTTATTGACGAAAATGTATCAGATTCATATATGTTTTTGACATCATTAGTTCCGCTGCGTCTGTAAGAAAAGGAGAATAAATCTGTTGTATATTGGACAAATACAACTCCTTCTTCTACAAGGTGTTATCGCCCGGTACAATTCCAATTTCAAAAAGAAACTACAGAATCTACGAAAAATGAAATTGCTAGAATGGAATCTGAAATAGCAAACTTAAATGAAACTGTTATTAGTTTAAAGGAAAAGACTTACAAAGTGTACCATAAACTTGTGTTCACAATGATAGATGGCAAAATAGCGCAGACAGTTACGGACACATCATCATGTGCAGTGTGTTTTATATGCAAGTCAAAGCCATCAGAAATGAATAATCTTGACCAAGTGCGAAATAAAACTGTGGATACGGCGGAGGCTCTCAAGGTCGGTTTGTCGCCGCTTCACGCACGGATTAAATTCATGGAATGCATATTACATTTTGCATACAATATGTCATTTGCCAGTTGGAGAACAAACGCAACTACCAAACAACAAAAAGATGAAGAGAAGAAAAGAATCCAAAGTGAGCTGTTTCAACGTTTAGGTCTAAAAGTGGATTTTGTAAAGCAAGGAATGGGAACATCTAACGATGGAAACACGTCTAGAAGATTTTTCAATAATGCAGACATTGTAGCTGAAGTCACAAGAATTGATAAAGAACTTATTCATCGGTTTGGTATAATATTGCAAACGATTAATTCTAGTGCATTAGTTGATTCGGATAAGTTTGGCAGTTATTGTTACCAGACTACTGAACTATACGTAAGCTTGTACAGCTGGTATAATATGCCAAATACAGTGCATAAGATCTTGTTGCATGGCAAAGAAATAATAAGTGTTGCTGCCTTACCTATTGGAATGTTATCTGAGGAAGCTCAAGTAGCGCGAAATAAAGATTACCGCAATTATAGGTTAAGTAATTCAAGAAAATGTTCTCGTCTATCATGTAATGAAGATGTAATGAATATGCTCCTAGCTACCTCAGATCCCGTTATCAACAGTTTACGTGCAGTACCGAATAAGAAATACTATCCTCTTCACGATGATGCCAAAGCATTATTAGTGGATAGCACCCATCTCTAAAACTATAATTATGTCTAAAATATAATTATGTTTATTATGTCTGTATTGTGTAAAATTGTGTTTTATATTTAGTGTATTAATATTTATTTATGTAGAAATGTTTAAATACCGTGTATATTTTGCATAATATTTATAATTGAATTCATGTGAAAAAATTAATTCAAGTTAATAAAAAAATACGTATTTCTATCTTTCTCTTTGTATACTGGTATATTTATTATATAATTTTAATAAAGTATTATGAAGAAACACAACGTCTTTTCATTTAAAAATAATATTTTCCGCATCGTACTACCTGAGCCACTGTGCGCTTGGTAAACGGTCAGTGGCGTGCGCGAGCTCACGGGTGGTGGACGACGCGTCATGACGTATTATTAATTTTGGATTCTCGTATGGAGAGAGCAAGTGGTAACACGTAAATTTTGTTGACGGGAAAGTTTAATTATTATTGAAATCTTAAAATTATTATAGTTTAAAAAGTTAAGAAAATTAATAGATTTATTGGCCAATACTTACGGCTGCTATAAACCTGGGCAAATAAAACAAATTCGGCACACCACCTGCCAGCACTTCAACAGCTTTATTTTAAACACAGCACAATAACATTTTGTCCGCCCTCCATAATGTCACAAATTGATGAAGTTCTATCAACACAGAAATCATTAGAGAAGAGATTCACACCGTTGGAAGAGATGTTCACTCAGGGGATGGAGGCTGTTCAGGCTCAGATCGAGGCGGCTGGCCCAGGCAAGGACACTATTGCCAAGGTGGCTGAAGAGTTCCGAACGTTCAGGGTCATCATGTTCAAGTTGCTGGGGCTCTTGCGCCGTGACATCACCGAGTGTTCTTCGCAGATTGATGACATCAGAGCTAAGAGCCGCAGAAAAACCTTGATCTTCCAGGGTATTCCTGAGAAAGAGGGTGAGAATTGTAAGTCTGTCGCACTGGATGTTGCCAACACAAAGATGGGCCTAAATCTCACCACCTCATCCATAAAAGTCTGCCACAGATTAGGTCAGAATAACACCAACCACCACCGGCCTCTTCTTGTTAGGTTCGCCAGTGTGGACATTAAGTTGTCGGTCTGGCGGGTCAAAACCAAACTTAAAGGGTCGAAAATCGCCGTCAAGGAGTTCCTGATTAAGGAAAGGCAGGCCGTTTTCATTAAGGCGAGACAGCATTTCGGTATGCGGTCTTGCTGGACGCAGGATGGCATAATCCATATAAAAGCCTCAGACGGGAGCAGGTGTAGGGTGACTTCGATGGGTGAGCTGAAGCCTCTTCTGACTAAGCACCCGAGGCTGCAAAGTGATTCATCGTCCGGTGCCAAACAGGATGCTGGTGGCGATGGAAACCTGAAAGGTGCACGCAGATAAGTACCTTGCGGCTTTTCTTCAATTCATGGACTTTCACCCTGTGGACTTACCAGTGTGTCTCAGTAGTCATTTCGATCCTTAATCTTATATAAATTTTATTTCTCAACTTTTCTTTGGTATAACTTCAAATTTCACTTGGCTGCTGGTAGTCGTAGCCTTATGTCAATGTAACTTCTCAATTACCTCCTTATTTCATTTTTGATACACGATTTCCTTTGTTTGCACTTTAACTCGTAAATTTTTCCACTGCCTGTTTTTACCATCATATAAAAAGTATTCTTAAGGTAGGTTTATTTTTGTTGTTATTGTCGTGTTGGTTCGTCAAGTGTCAATAATTATATTTTTTTCCAAATGACAGATGACATAAGAGCATATTCTCGTTGACATCTATAGAATATAAGCGCGTTCTATTTCGTGTGCTTGTCTGTGGTCTCGGGGATGTGGTCCGATTATGAAGTTCGCTCTAATAGTTTAGATTTTTGTGAATGATTTACGTTTGTTGATTTTTGTGTCATTTATTTTTATTTTCTTTCTTGTTTTGTTTAATTTTTAACATAGTGTGTTAACTGTTTTGAGTGTGTTATGTGTTTTTTTTTGTTTTTTTGTTCTCAATTTTGTTTTTCTCTTTTTATAACAATGCTGTTGTTAGCTGGCGGGTGGTGCAGAGTGGATATTTATTAGGTAAAGCAACATTCTTTTCTTTATTATTTTTATTGTTTTTATATTATTATTATTTCAATAGTATTATTATATATTTATCATTTATTTGTAATAAGTACATATTCTGTAGTATTTCATCAATGTCCAGCGATGATTCCTTTGCCTCAGCCAACTCCTATTCGGATAACGATAGCTTTTGTTCTCTACCATATGCTTCCTTACAAGACTTTATACAAAGCCGTTTTACGGATAACACTAATGTGTTGAATGTTTGCCACCTGAATGCACAAAGCATCCCCAGTCATCACAATGAACTTTTTGATGCTTTCAACAATAGCAACGTCCACGCCATCCTGATATCTGAAACCTGGCTCAAACCACAATTGTTATCAACAACCTATCCCCTCCCAGGTTTTATTCTCATACGGAACGATCGTACTGTTAGGAGAGGGGGTGGTGTTGGTATATATCTCCGCGGTGATTTTGTTTATAAGGTCCTTTTTTCTTCTTCTCCCAATTGTCCTGCGGAGTATCTCTTTCTTGAGGTTTGCAGCCGGGGGGTGAAAATTGTGTTGGGAATTATTTACTGTCCTCCTACTATTGATTATTTCACTGAATTCGAATCAGTACTTGAATCGTTGGGTTCTGAGTACGCACATCACATAATCATGGGCGACTTTAACACAAACCTCGTTTCCCATGAATCTCCTCGTTCCCGTAGACTTCGTCACATAGTTGAGTCAGCTAGCCTGCACCTGTTACCACTTAATCCCACTCACCACAACACTGTTGGCGATGATTCCTGGCTTGACATTATCCTTGTTTCTAATCCCTCCCTCGTATCCTGTCATGGTCAGCATGATGCTCCGGGTTTTTCTCACCATGACATGATTTTCCTATCCTATATCCTGAAACCGCCCAAGGTGAGAGCCAAAGTTTTGTACCGGCGTTGTTTTGCGCGAATGGACATCGCCAAGCTTCAGGTTGACGCCTCCTTGATCGACTGGGAGCCTCTGATGGAAGCAACTACGGTTGATGACAAGATCGAGGTCTTCAACACTCTGGTGACCAAGCTGTACGACTGCCATGCTCCCTTTAAAATGACAAGGATTAAGCGACCACCCGCTCCGTGGATGACGTCTGGTATCAGAATGGCTATGCGACGCCGGGACCGTGCGTTCCGCAAACATCGTAGGGATCGTACGGACGAAAACTGGGCTGCTTTTAAAACAGCGAGAAATAGATGCAACCAGATGGTACGTGACGCTAAACGCCGCCATATTCTCGAAAACATATTATCTTCTTCTTCTTCTCCTGCCGATATCTGGAAATTCCTTGGAACTCTGGGTATCGGTAAAACGCAATATCCAGACCTTCCTAACACAATTGACTTAGACGATCTAAACAACCATTTCTCCACTGTCCCTGTCATGGATCGTCAAGTCAAACAACATACGTTATCTTTCATTGCTGGTCTGGAGCGTCCTAAGATTTCTAGTACTTTTTGCTTCGTACCGGTTCAGTCGGCGGAGGTCGGAAAGATGATCCTGTCCATTAAATCCAAAGCGGTAGGATGTGATAATATATCTCGTCATATGATCACAACTATACTGGATCACATTCTACCAGCAATAACCCATATTGTTAATTTCTCCCTTTTTTCAGGAACCTTTCCATCCTTGTGGCGTAAGGCCTTTGTTCGTCCTCTCCCTAAAATCTCTAACTCCTCTCTCCCCACTCATTTCCGTCCCATATCCATACTTCCTTTCCTTTCCAAAGTGCTTGAGGCCTGTGTACACAATCAGCTGTCCAACTTCGTTTACCGGAATTCTCTCATTAGTCCTCTCCAATCCGGGTTCAGACCAGGTCACAGCACTACCTCCGCTCTCCTTAAGGTGACTGGCGATATTAGAACTGGCCTCGAGAACACCATGGTTACAATTCTGGTTTTAGTTGATTTCTCGAATGCCTTCAATATGGTCAGTCACGACATCCTTCTAGCCGTCCTATCCCATCTTACGATCTCTGACAAAACACTGAACTGGTTCTCTTCTTATCTTCAGGGGCGTCAGCAGTCGGTCAGGGTTGGTGATGGTTCATCTACTTGGCGCGAACTAGGTGCTGGCGTTCCTCAAGGCGGTATACTATCTCCTCTTTTATTTTCTATCTTTATTAATTTTATAACATCCGAACTTCAGTGTGCGTACCATCTGTACGCTGATGACTTGCAGCTATATCGTCAAGCTGGTGTTGATGGGCTGTCTGATGCGATCTCGGAGATGAACGGTGACCTGGCGGCCGTTAAGAACTGGGCCGATAGGTTCGGCATAGCAGTTAATCCTGCAAAATGCCAAGCCATTCTTATAGGTGGCTCCCGCACGCTGAATGGAGTTGACATGGCGTCCTTGCCGGCCGTGGTCTTCGATGGTGCGGTAATCCCGTTTAGTAGTGAGGTGAAAAACTTGGGCCTGCACATGGATAAGAGTCTGAAGTGGCATGCTCAGGTCACCAGCGTATGCAAAAAGGTTACTGGATCTTTGCGGGCTCTGTATCGCGCTAAGAACTTACTTCCTCCTACTACGAAGGCTATGTTGGTGCAGGCTTTGGTTCTCCCTATTATTGATTATGCTGATGTGTGCTACTACGACCTGAATGCAGATCTCCTCAACAAACTTGACCGACTTCTGAATAACTGCATTCGATTCGTTTTCAACCTGCGTAAATATGATCATATTTCTGCACATCGGATGCAACTAAAGTGGCTGCCCATACGCCAGCGCAGGGAGCAAAGGGCGCTAACCACCCTATTCTCCTTTCTTTGTTCACCTTCTTTGCCCAGTTATCTTTCCCCTTATTTTCAATATCTATGCGCAAACCACAGCAAGAACCTTCGTTCTTCTCATAACCGTCTTCTTCAATGTCCCACTCATCGCACTGACTTTTTTCATTCTTCCTTTTTCGTACAGGCAATTTTGCTGTGGAATGCGCTCCCCCTGGATGTCAGGATGGTGTCGACTCGTCTATCATTTAAGCAGAAAGTGCGTGAACTTCTCTTGGAGAGGGTGGCTGAATCATCACGCTAATTACTCACAGTCTATATTTATGTATGTATGTATGTATGTATGTATGTATGTATGTAAGTATGTATTTATGTATGTATGTATGTATATATGTATATGTGTATGATTGCATTCATGTGTTGTACTCGTGTGTAGGTATATATATTATAATTTATTATGTTTGTCTATTTTATTTGCTCTATTAAATAATTGCTTGCTTCTTGCTCACACCAATAACTCTTCTCTGCATCACCCAAAGGTCAGACTGGGAGAGAATGCCTGCGGCATTAAGTCCACCTTGTGTACATTTTGTGCATGAAGCTTTAAATAAATAAATAAACAAATAAAAGTGTAACGTGTGTGGATTCACTAATCACAAGTCTGATCAGTGTCGGTTTAAAAACTATAAGTGTAAAAAGTGTAATAATAAAGGTCATTTACGTAAAATGTGTCCTAACGAAAGAAAAGTGAAGTACGTGGGTGAAGGTACTGTGGATGACGGAGACGACGACGGTGAGTGTTTTTATAATATTCGTTGCGTAAAAGGAAAACCTATGACGGAGCGTGTAATGATCAGTGGTCTAGCTTTGGAGTTCCAAATTGATAGTGATTCAGCGGTGAGCGTAATATCCAAAGATACCTACAACATTCATTTCAAGCGATTGCCGTTATCAGCCACCAACAAAAAACTATTTAGCTATACGGGAGAAAACATCAAAACGATCGGAATAGTTTTATTACCCATATCTTATCTCGGGCGTACGCATACCCTCAACGTGTATATAGTGCACGCAAGCGGACCGCCGCTGTTAGGCCGCGATTTCATTCGGGCGTTCGACCTGGAGTTAGTGCCGGCGCGCGTACACGCCATGTTTGACTCAGAACAAACGGTACGCGAAGCTAATATGGATAAAAAACTTAGTAACATGTTCCCAAAAGTTTTTTCAGGTAACCTCGGAGCTTTTAACAAATATAAAATAGATTTACATTTAAAACCCGACGTTAAACGATTTTTTTCAAAGCGAGGCCAGTACCTTACGCGTTAAAAGAAAAAATAGACAAGGAGCTCGACAGATTATTGTCATTAGGTATCTTACAGCCTGTTGAACACTCGGAGTACGCGTCGCCTGTTGTGCCGGTTTTAAAAAAGAACGGTAGCATCAGATTATGTGCCGATTACTCTGTTACAATCAATAAACAGTTGATAATAGATCAGTATCCTTTGCCAACGGTAAATGACTTGTTAGCCAAATTACACGGGGGCGCTCGCGACTAGACTTGTTGATCACTAGCACACCGACACCGTCACCTTCGTCCACAGACCTAATTCAGACCGTCGCGCGTAATCAGTCCTTACAGGCTAAATACTATCGTGGTGTACAAAGACCTAATTATAAGCAAAATGAAAAAGTTTGGATCACAAAAAATACTAATAATAAGAAATACAGTTGGATTGAAGGAATTATTAAAAGACAAATCGGCAACGTACTGTACAGTGTGTACATCCCACAATTGAGGTCTGAGGTCAACAGACACACGGACCAGATAAGGAAAAGAGTGGACACTACACCGAGCGACGACTTAAGCTGGGACCCGGACGTGATACCGGATGTGGCACCACTGACTATCACTCACTCTGAGAGAGTTCCACCGCCGGAAGGGGAAGATAGGCCGGAGCCGGACCTTGGACAAGGGGCGACGTCGTCAGCTACACCGGTGACTCCACCACGCACCACCGCCTTAACTCAAAGGCGACGGGCTATAAGTCCTATCTTCTCGACACCTACAGAAAGCCAGTATGTCAGTGATGATAGTGATAGGACGAACCAACTGGTACTTTAAACTATAAGGTGTATGATTAAGTATAATTAGTTAAAGGTATTCATAGTTTAAGGGGGAGGGATGTTATGTATGTATGTATAGATGCAAAGGTAGAATGCGGGCTGCGCCCCGCTTCCCCGCTCCGCTATGAAGTTTAGATAAAATAAACCAGTGTGCAACTGACTAGCGAGTTTAATTGACGTGCGCATCGTTCCCTTACAAGGAGATACATAACAAAGATATGCATGAATGCATGTGATGTTAAGAGAAGCATATTGTCTACTACCTCCAACGCCGTCGGTAGCGACTGTATTAGCCGGAAGATGATTATCCTTATCTTCGATGAAATTCTTTCGGTAATTTTATTCATCTTCAATTTTTCGATTTCCAGTGGAGTCTTCCCTCGGAAATGGAAGGATGCTCATGTTGTCCCCCTCCCTAAAAAACCTAATCCTACCTCCTTCTCTGACTACCGCCCCATATCTATCCTCCCTTTTCTATCCAAAATCCTTGAAAAACTTATCCACCACCAACTTAGTATGTTCCTTTCTAAACACAATCTCCTTAGTCCCTATCAATCTGGTTTTCGGCGGGGTCATAGCACTACCACGGCCCTCGTAAATATTACGGACGACATTAGGTCGGGCATGGAGGTTGGGAAGTTAACCGTACTTGTCTTATTGGATTTTAGCAATGCGTTTAATACGGTTGACTTCGACATTCTGCTTGGTGTACTCAGCTCTCTTAACATATCTCCATCGGTTGTTGACTGGCTTCGCAGTTACCTGTTTGGACGCCGCCAGCGTGTTCACTTTGAGGATACCTACTCTTCATTGTGTTGCACTGCTGCTGGTGTGCCTCAGGGGGGCGTTTTATCTCCGTTACTTTTCGCGTTATTTATAAATTCTATCTCTCTAAGTCTTTCTTCTTCCTAACATCTTTATGCCGATGATCTCCAAATCTACACTCAAGCCTCGCTCGAGCATCTACCGAAAGCAATTACTTTGGTTAATCGGGATATAACTTGTATAAGCGAATGGAGCGCTAAGTTTGGACTGCTAATTAATCCATCCAAAACGCAAGCGACTGTCATCGGTAGTGCGCGTACTGTTTCCAAAATTGATTGGACAAATCTTCCTCAGGTTTCTTTCTTAAATACAAATATTCCTTTTTCCCGAGAAGTTAAGAACCTGGGGATCTTCTTGGACAGTTCTCTCTCTTGGACAAAGCAGTTGGAGATGGTCAGTCGCAGGTTATTTGCTTCGGCGGGTTCCCTCAGACGGTTTCGCAATTTCTTGCCCTATGCTACCAAAATTACACTTGCTCAATCCCTTCTTCTGCCTATTCTAGACTATGCTGATGTCAGCTATCTTGATCTGTCACAGGAACAATTGGACAAGCTTGAGCGAATTCAAAATCTTTCCATCAGATTCATTTGGTCTTCGTAAATATGATCATGTCACTGAATTCCGTAATAAGCTCAAATGGCTTCCTATTCGATTTCGCCGGAACTCTCATATTCTTTCTTTACTGTACAATATTCTTTTCAATCCTTCTACCCCATTTTACTTAAAAGAGCGTTTTCAATTTCTCGGTGACACACATTCGAGGTCTCTGAGATCGTCGGAGAATCTTAAATTAAGTATACCTATACATTCCTCTTCCTTCTTCGATAAATCTTATACGGTTCAAGCGGCTCGATTGTGGAATGAATTGCCTATCGAGGTGAGGCGTGCCCGGACTTTGCGTCAGTTTAAACACCTGTTTCTCTGTTTCTGTTTCTCCTTTCATTAATTGTACATACATACGCATACAAATACACACACACACACACACACGCACACACACATACGCAAACACACATACACACACACACATAGCTTATTGTATTTTTGTATATTATTTATGTATTTCTTTTTATATGTTGCTAGTATATTATATCTATTGTAGGTTGTATTGTAGGCTTTTTTATTTTGTCTTTTTTTTTATTGTACACGTAACTACCCCTTATCTGGTTTCTTACAAATATTTCCATCCAAAGGTTGTCTGGAAGAAATCACCATTGTGTGATAAGACCGCCCATTGTACGCATATTTACTTGAATTGGGTTTAAAGAATTTTTTTTTTAATTGTTTGTTTTACTACATAAATGTGTACAATAAAGCATATATAAATAAATAAATAAATAAATAAAGATAAAATCATAAAACAAAAAAGTACTGAAACTAAATAGAAAAAGGAGAGATTAACTTTGTGAACATGGAGCGGCCAACATTTCTGAAAGAAGTTTTGTTTGCGCTGCAATACCGGACAAAATGCGTGCAGATATATTTCATTATTTTTGGCAACTCCCTCCATGGGATGGTAAGAAAGCGTACATAAACGGCCTTATCAAATCAAGGAAAATGGTTCGCCGTAGAAAATGTCATTAAAAGAACTTCGGGTTTAATTGTTATTTATCTGGTCTTGATGGTATTAAACTACGTATATGCAAGCAGTTTTTATAGCTACATTGGACCTAAAACACTATGTGCTTCAACAATGGGTAAAATCGAATTTTGATATTGAAGTGATAATTAATTCTAGAGAGAATAACATAGCTAGAAGAATTCATTCTAATCATCCGTCTGCTAGTCGAGTATTGAAGTCTGAATCTGTTAACAAATGGCTAGGAATTATACCTAAGGTACCAAGCCATTATTGTAGAAGTAGAAGCACCCGAGTATATGTCTACGATACCTTCGATTCTTTTAGTCAAATGCATCCCGTGTAAGGCTTGGTGTCAAGAAAATAATCTGGAACCTGCGCAAAGAAAGAAAGGAGACCGGCGGGTTTCGGCCTGAACTCCTAAAAGATTGAGACTTTTACATAAAAGAAGCTTATGTTCCTAGGTTCCGTTGATGTGACTAACACCCTCGTACAACTACGTAAACTGTAGAAAAACATTTTTTTTTCTAATTATATATTATCGATACATACCATGAACCGATTCTTACGAATTACGGATTTTTTATGTAATTATACTTCAAATATTATTTCAAACGTGTAGATTCTTTGTTACTCACTTTTATCTCTAAATGTTGGTGTTCATTTGCAAATGTAAACACGCATTTAATATAGATGGTAGCACATTCGATGCAATGCCACGTAGCGTATTGTTTGCTGCGTTATACTATAGATGATAGATGTTAGTGTGGTACCTGAACATTTGGTCCTGTCGAGTCGGACAGGTCGGCTTAGAAACCAGGGCGGATCGCCCTGAAGTGCCGCATAACAATCTCACACAGTAATGAGATTGGTGATCGCGCGGAGCTGCTGGGAAGCGGAGCTGCCGAGCAGTGCAAGCGCTCAGCGCAGCACACGGGAGGTGCAGCATTCTACGGTAGAGGGCGTGCCAGTCCTCTCTCCAGTGGTCATATTGGATTGCGGTGGTTCTGGAATGCAGTGTGTTCGGATTGCAGTGTCATAATAATATCACATATCAACGTGATATCAGTGTTGCAGTGTCACATCATACGTAGTATCAGTACAAGTGTTCGCGTATACGTTCGTTTTCGTGCAGTCGTGTTCGTGCAAGTGTTCGTGTTCGTAAGTGCAGTGTCCGGGAAGCGAAGGTAATCAAGAAGAAAAACTGTAAGTAGACTCTATATTGACTTTGAACTTTTGAAAGACTTTGAAACCTGTGTGTAGTTAGAACATTACTAGAATTATTATTTATGTGTGTGTGTGTGTGTGTGTCTTAGTCACTACCGGCCTACTTGTGTGTCTTGGTCATAATCGGCCTATTTATATACATGTCTTGGTCGCTGGCCATTTACATGTACCTGTCTGGTTCATCGACCTGTTGCTTTGTTACTTACCGGGTGATAGGTCTAGATACCGGGTCTTGTTTATTAATTGACTCCTAATTATTGTTGTTATTGACTAGCAATTCTTGTAGTTTCCGCTTTAATAACTTGAAAATTATAAATAACCATTGAGTCTTTGTCATCTATAATCAAAATACAATTAGTAAATAAAAGTTTAATAGAAAAGGGGTTCGCTACCTTTAAAAATCTCCTAAGGAGAGGCTTACCCCAACTTACGTAACATCTCGGATAGAGTCATTACAAAGTCAGTGGAAGGACTTCAATCGAACACACCAAAGTATTTAGATACAAGCAACAGAGTCAGATATAATTAGCAATACTTACTTTACCAAAGACTTATACGATACTATAGAAGAATCATATTTTAATTACAAGTCCCAATTAAAAGATATAGTTCAATTTCAAGGCACATCTAGTAATAATAGTTCAAGTTCAAAGGTCATGTCAAATATTCGACTACCAAAAATCACACTGCCGGCATGCTGCTGCATTTTCGGGACTATACACTGAGTGAGCTTCGTTCAGGGATTTGTTTTTATCTTTGATTCACAAAAATGCAGCCCTGGATGACGTTCAAAAACTACATTATTTGAAGGGTTATTTAACAGGGGAGGCAGAGTAGCTACTGCGCCATACCCCGGTAACCGCTTCAAATTATGAAGAGTGTTGGTCAATCTTAGTTAAACGGTAGGATAATAAACGATTTCTTGCTAATTGCATGTTAAAAAGATTTATGACACAACTAAATATCAGTAAAGAAACAGCATCCAATATAAAGTCATTACTGGACAATACGGTAGATTGTTTGCAAGGGTTGTAGAACTTTAACATACTATAGACATTCATTCTTGGGACGCCATTGTAATGTATATAATTAGTGAAAAGTTAGATTGTGGATCTCGTAAATTGTGGGAGACGAAAGTCAGTGCATTAGATGTTTTACCAACATTTCACGAATTTAAAACTTTTCTTGAATCCAGATTCAGATCATTAGAAAAGTACATATTATTTAAAGATTGGTTGAAAAAAGTTGACAAACAAATGAAGATAAACCGAAAAAAAATTCTGCTATTCATTGACAACTGTGCTGCCCATACGGACTTACCAACACTTGCAAACGTAAAAGTAATGTTTGTACCTGCTAACACGACTAGTAAACTTCAACCAATAGATCAAGGCATCATTCACACTTTTAAACGCTTTTATCGCAGAGAAGTCGTTAAACATATTCTTACGAGTCTGGAAGAAAACAGTAGCCCTGACATTAACGTACTTTTAGCTATAAAATTTGCTAGAAAAGCATGGTACTTAGTCAGTGACGTTACTGTCAAAAACTGCTTCAAGAAAGCTGGGTTTTGGAAAAGTACAGATGAACAAGGCCTGCCAGAGGAAAATTATGCTGAAATTGGACCTACCAACGAGGAATGGACTAAGCTTGTGTCTCGGCTTATTGGACGATTCGCACGAATTTAACTCGCACGAAACGTGTGAATCGACTCCTTTAAAACATATTATTTTTTCTGTCGCCAATTCGCACGAATTACATTTATTGGCGTGCGAATCAACACCCTTACAAATATGTAGTAGGCTATTCGCACACATATTGTTTTTTTATGAAATTCAGTTAAGATAAAGTACACTTGAGCACAGAAGTAGTAAGGTCAAATATGTTTGACTCGTAATAGACAGAAAATCAAAACACAATCTATAATCAACAATATCTATATGTAACGTGTATACTTGCAAAAATGGTGGTACGCAGCTTTTGAACGTCCTATCGCAGAAAACGCTTTCTGCTGTTTCAATATACTTTGTAACATTTTGGTTTGCAAAAAGTGTAATTGTTTTCTTATATCCATAATCAGCAACCTTCACATCTTTGTAACATGGAGGAATAATAAGATCTGTAACTTTTTTAATCTCAATTTTTTTATCTGTAGTGATGTTTCTGTGTCGATAGAGACTTTTTTTAATATTTTTAAAATCAGGAACTTTTTGTATGAGATCATATCCAACATTGTGCAAGTCCGAAACCATTTCACTATACA
Source organism: Spodoptera picta (assembly GCA_038387885.1). NCBI lineage: Eukaryota > Metazoa > Arthropoda > Insecta > Lepidoptera > Noctuidae > Spodoptera > Spodoptera picta. The sequence goes on along the minus strand of JAZHFQ010000616.1, from coordinate 25,921 downwards.
TTTTTGGTATAGTTGTGAGCTCTTTCTCCGATCGTTTAATGCATTTGTCTAATTGATACTTCATTTCATTTTCTATGACGCTTGGTTGGCATGAATGAGGTTATTCTTTTGTTAACAGGAGATCATTATTTGTACGTAAGAGTGCTTTACAACGTTGTCTATTGACGCACCTCCAGACTGTAACACCACTGTCAAGTTATTTTTTATTTTTATTTCAATGATGGCTGAATACGACTGTACTTTAATTTTTTTAAACCTTAAAACGAAATGTGTGCGAATAGCCTACTACATATTTGTGAGGGTGTCGATTCGCACGCCTATAAATGTAATTCGTGCGAATCGACTACAGAAAAAATAATATGTTTTAAAGGACTCGATTCGCACGTTTCGTGCGAGTTAAATTCGTGCGAATCGTCCAATAAGCTCACGAATCCAATATCTTAATGCCGAGCTTCGACGATTTCGTTCAAATTGACGACGACGTAACTACCGCTGGAGAACTAACCGACGACGATATCGTTAAGAATTGTGTGAACACCTGTATTGCTGGAAATGACAGTGAAGACGAGGCACAGATTGCGGAAAAAGAAATAAAGATCATTCCAATGAAGCTAGCTTTGAATGCGTTGGAGACGGTGCATCAGTACTTTGAATACGCGGCGGTTGTTGATCAAGCAATATTTGACAAAATTTATGAGTTAGAGAAAAACATTCAAAATAAAATAAAATTACATAGTACATGAATTTTTGTTTTGTTTTCGTAAGCATTTAAAAATATATACTTATGTATATAATATATGTTGTGCATATCATGCACATAATTTTATCTAGGGGTATTGTATGCTATGCGTAAGAAAGTGCTGCTTGTCCATGGTGTCCCGGAGGTGAAGCAGGAGAGACTGCATGATGTCGTCCCTGAAGTACTGACCAGCCAGATGAAGTTGTCTGAGGTGGGTGGATCTAACATCCATGTGTGCCATCGACTGGGATACTCTAACCGCAGCCCTAGGCCGATGCTCGTGCGTTTTTTTTAAGACAGAACACCAGCACCTTGTTTGGGACAATAAGAAGTCGCTTAAAGGCTCCGGGATCACTATTTCCGAATTCCTGCACAAATGCGTCACCGTGCCTTCACTGCCGCACGAAAATATTTTGGTATAACCAATTGCTGGTCAGTTGAGGGCAAGATAGTGATCATTGCCCCCGACAAATCGCGTCACAAGATCGAGTACATGTCCCAACTCGAGGAACTTATTGCCAAATTCCCACGGTACCCATCTGATGTATTCTCTTATATTATGTGAGAAGAGATAACATAATATTATAACTCGACGTAACGTGTCAGTTATTTACTGCAACTGCTTCTACCGCAGGAATTGAAAGGTTATTCTCAACATTCTGACTGGTACATTCAAAATTAAGAAATAAGGTCGGGACAGAGAAAGCTGCTAAATTAGTTGCAATTATGAGGGCTCTTAATCAACACAGTTCGCTTGAGATCATGGAAGATGAGGGTTGAGGTGAAGAAAAGAGAAGTTGATTGCGATTGGAAACTGTTGTTTTATTACTTTTTTATATTACATTATAATTACAATAAATACAGATCTTTTTTGATTAAAACTATTTCTTTTTATTTTTTTCGTGTTTAAAACATGTTAAAATGGTGATTGAAACATGTTTTAAACAAGGCAATTAAAACAGCAATGAAGCATTAATAAAAAAACATGTTTTTTTTCCAACCCCGGTGCTACACCGAAACGCCTCTTACAAGAAGTTCCAACTAGGTGGGACTCAAAGTTCTACATGCTCTAACGTTGTGTAGAGCTGAAGAAGCACCTTAACAGTGCGATGATTAACTTAGCCTTAGACGCAATCACTAGTTATGAGTGGTTGGTTTGTGAAGAGTTGTGTGAAGTTCTTCAACCATGTGAAGAACTCACACGTTATTTGAGTGGCCAAAAATACATCGCAGGGAGCCTTGTGGTGCCTATTACAATGGGACTAATAAAGGCATTAGAAAATTATGGGAAGCAGAAAAATTTCATGCCGGCAGTGGACAGCTTGCGCCAATATTTGATTGGAAACTTAAAACCAAGATTTTTGAATTTAGACCGAAGCAAAACGTTTGGTAACTGTTTATTTTTAGACCCGCGGTTTAAATTTTATTTCAGCGATACAGTTTTTGCTGAAGAGACAAAACGGCGAATAATTTCACTACTCACAGCCCAAGATTCTCATAATGTCCAAGAAGAGAACCCAAAATCGACCCCTTCTACATCAAGTGGTACAAAATCTGTATAGAAAGATTTGAAGAAAAAATGCTGGGTATCTAGCCGGAGGTTACAGCTCATTCTCGTGCCTTTGTCAAGGTGCAGCGATATTACGATGATAAAATTATCGCAAGAACTGACTGCCCTCTCAAATGGTGGAGAGAACATAAGTTCATTTACCCCAACCTATACCTCTACAAAGTAGGAGCGACCAAGCTCAACGCGATGACATCATCAGTTCCCTGTGAAAGCGTGTTTCGGCTTGAGGAAACATCCTGAATGAAAGAAGACCTCGTTTAGGGGTAAGGAAACTGCAGCAGTTGGTATTTCTACACCACAATGCTTTGTAAACTTGTATAGGTTAGGGTTGTATATGGGTATAGATAATTGTAAATATGTATAGGTTAAGTTTGTATATAGGTATAGGTAATTGTAAATATGTATAGGTTAAGTTTGTATATAGGTATAGGTAATTATAAATATGTATAGGTTAGGTTTGTGTATACATATATAGGTAATCGTATAATTGTAAATAATTAAAGACTAGTTTAGTAATTATCTTGTGAATATCGATAGATTAGGTAAGTATGTATATAAAAAAAAAGATATTAAAAAAATCGACTTCAAAAAACCAAGTAAATACAAAGAATAAAATAAAAATATTAATTTTGCTTAAGTGCGATATATTTTGAAGTCGGGCCGCCAAGTACTTATATGTTTAAATAAGTAATTATTACAGTGTTGGTATGATGTTCAAAGCTCCTAGGTACTGTCAACTTTGTTCTTACTTTGAACACGGTAACAGGTTGATAAATTATTTACCTACTCACGAAAATCAGTAGGTACCTACTTTGTTGTCAAAAATTATTATCCTGCAAGTTCTGAGACAAACAAAGCACGTAAGGTGTATATACGCAATCAAGAGTGGATACCTATTAATAGCATAAGCTGGGAGTACCTCCACGCGGTGAAGGCGGTAACAGATGTTATTCTGGCTAAAACTCCCAAAAAATCAAATGAAATGCCTTCGGGCTTATGTTGTTTTTGCGCTATTGTACTTACGAGTTACGATATTTGGCACAGCGACCCCCCGGTAACGCAGGGAAGCAGCCACCTACTCAAATTCAAAAACTTTAGATAGGCACTTGAGAGTCTTTGTATCTATATTTTCGTTGTGTGTAGTAGGAGTTAGTTTAAGCAGTAAGTAGTGTTTAGTGTAAGTAGTTTTTAGTGTAAGCATTAAGTAGTATCTAAGTAGTGTTAAGTTTAAGCAGTGAGTAATTAGTAGATAGTTAAATAAGTCATAGTTTGATATTTTAGTTTAGTTAATACTAGTAAGTATAATTATATCAGTAAGCAGTAGTTAGTTTAGTAGTTAGTGTTATTTTGTAGTTCGTTTTGAGTATTAAAATCCTTATTATTTTAATTTTTAGTTTTTTCTTCCTTATGCGGCCCGACTTTAAAATATTTCGCACTTAAGCAAAATTAATATTTTTATTTTATTCTTTGTAGTTACTTGGTTTTTTGAAGTCGGTTTTTTTAATATCTTTTTTTATTTTATGCTTTTTAGTGTACTCAAATAATAGTAGATATTGCATAGGTTTAGAAGGTATCTTTTTCATGATGGGTAGACCAACAAAAGGTGCCAGTCGTGCCAAAAAAACATCGGTCTCAAGAAACGGAGGAGATGAGAAAAGCACGATTGAGAAAAAATTCTGATCGAAACAATCTCATGCGCTCTTTAGAGACACCTGAAGCGCGGGAAATTCGTTTAGTCGCAATGCAACAATATGTCAATACTCGTAGGCGCCAAGAAACGTGTGAGCACTATGAGAGTAGACTGCACACAGTCCGCCATCGTTTTGCCAACGAGTCCGCACAGGATCGTGAGCATAGGCTTAGTTTGGTGCGCTCTCGTCTAGCCAACGAGTCTTTAGAAGAACGTGAGCATAGGCTAAGTTTGGTTCGCTATCGTTTGGACAACGAGTCACTAGAGGAGTGTAGGGTCATGATAAGTACTTCTATATAATGTATGCGCGTCAGCGAGAAGTGCCACTCGTTACGCGACAGTTATAGTGAACACAATAAATAGCATCTAATATTGTCCGTCGTTTAATTTATGAGTCACATACCTAAAGTGGTGACCCCGACGTGATCAAGAATAGTGAACTGTGAGTGTGCAACCATCAGCATCAGACAACATGGCTGTCGCTCCTCCTACGCCAGCATCAGAATTAGCTGCGATCACTCTAACCTCTGTACTGAAATGTACAGTATTGTTATTGCAATCATAATATTAATCCTTCTTGTTATCGGAGCATGTTTCATATTCAAGAGATGCAACAAAGGTATGAAAAAGTGGGCCAGGAAAGAAATGATACCTGTGATGTCATTAAGCCAGATCGATAAAGCTGGTCAGCAGCCAGCTACAGTTCAGTACGCATAAGTGTCATCTGTACAGAGTAATCGCACCTAAGGTAAATTCAATCCGTGTCTGGGTAACATAAGCTCGTAAACCATTGTTAATTCTGTAAGAATTAAATTCATTCAATGTGTGTAAACTAATTATATGTATGTAACTGTAATTAATCATTTGTAACTATATTATCGCAATATTGCCTACGAGTTCTCCGCGACTCCGAATCGGCATCGGCCCTATCGGGCCCCATCTGTGGTGGTCTGATGGCTCTTTGAGTTTTCCTCCCGCCCCATCAGACACAGGTACCTCCCGAAACTTCCATGTCCGGTGAGGACCTGCGTCAGGCGGTAAGTGAGGACGCCGTAGCGTCTCTCAAGCCACTCCTCAAAGAGGGGACTTACCGCTGCAATGGCAGCGAGCCCAAGCACGAAGCCTATCGTATCGTCTTTCGAGAGCTCGAATCAAATTCGTTAGTGACGTCATACTAATGTAAACTAGAGAAGCACTCAAGTGAACGATATGAATGTTTTGTTGAACAAAATTTAACAGAAGATTTCGTCTGAAAACTAAACCAAATTTTAAATATTTTTCAACTATTCTTTGCACGTTTTATGACATAATATTTAATTAAGAAATATTAATTATGTTAAAAAAGTTCTTAAAATAAGTAAAAAAAAATGAAAATGACTTTATCGATGAAAAAATAAATAGTTTTTTGTAAATTTACAACCTAATTTATGATTTCCGAACGTCGTATTTGACAAAGGTGACGGGCTGACGGCCAGTGACATAAATACACGGTTAATTTAAATTTATTTTAAAATGAGGACGTCTCAGCTCCAATATGAATTAATGGTGGACTTCATGGAAACGTAAGTAAATATTTAACATTTTTTTCTTTTGTTCTTTGTGTTTCGTAGCTCCTCTATTATGTTCTAGACAAAAATGTAATATGTGTTTCAATTTTAATTTAGCAATGGAGATTTGTCGAAGCCGTCTGGAGGCCCTCGAGGTCGCAGTTTTATTCAGGAAAAATGGAAGGAGTTAACTATAAAGTTAAATAGCGAAGGCTCGGGGCCCCTAAAGTGGCGAAAAGTATTTTCACTCTTATATTGTTTACATTTATACACTATTTTATTTTTACTATTACACGCTTTGCGCTTTTAATATGTTTGTGTTACATTTCCTGTTGGTGGTTGAAATTTCTGCTTCATTTTTCTTTATTTTACTAAGGTTTGGAGCGATTACAAAAATAACTGCAAGAAAAAATGTGCCAAAATTAGTAGAGCAGCAAGTGGTACTGGTGGTGGGCCTGCACTACAATTAACACTGAGTGACCTTGAAAACAGGGTCATGCAGATAGTTGGAGTGCAAGCAGCTACTGGCATGGCAGTGCAAGAAACTGGCTTTAATTTGGTTTGTTTATTATTTAAATTAATTCTAGTTTTGGACTTAGTATTGGCTAGTTGATCATTATAAAAACTTCATTATAGGTCACGGAAGATTGTAGAGGTAGTAATGGGGCAGAGGCTCAAGCTGCAACTATCCCTGAGGTGGTGTCAATTGATGATCATTGTAAAGTATAAAAAAGAAGATTAAGTCTATGTTCACACTGAAGTACACAATAAGTTTTGCCTAAACCTTTAATATTTTATGAATTAATTTTTTTACAGACTGGCATATGCCTGGGACAAGCAGCGAGCTTCCTATGTTTCCACCACTCCACAGTACCCATAAAGCCACCCGTTCACCAACACCACCAGTCACCAATCCTCCATTAGAGTAGGAATGCTGGAAGCCGCCACCAAAAAAAAAAGCGGATCTAATTAAATTGTGTTAAGAGAATGATAATTGAGATGCAATACTAGCGCCACATTGTATTCGCATTGGGTGGATATTGAATGAACTAAATGGTATTTTGACAGCTACGATTGGGATTGCATTGTGTTATTATTCAGATTTACCCAATTACAAAAGTGGTATTTTTTATAAATGCGCGAAGAACTCAATTGAAAATACGGAGAAATGAGCGTCGCCTGGCGCGGTATATGAATAAGGCTTTCTCCATGAGAGATGAGGAATTTGTGGCAAATTATCGCGTCCCTAAAAACTTATTCCATAAAATCTGTGAGGAGTTGCGGCCCTACTTGCCAGTTGCGAAGAGGAGAAGTAATATATCACCTAAATATTATTATAAAGTAAGTAGAAAATAATGTATAAAATTCAACACACCTAATAAATTATTTATACCCATATTATTAATAAAATATTTTCAATTTACAGTTATTGGTAGCACTCTCATTCTTCGCCACTGACAGCTACCAAAAGCTCGTTGGGCGCACATTTGGGACACTCATGTCCCAGCAGTCGGTTTCTAAGGCGATTAATGATACATTAGTCGCTTTAAATCAAGAAGGAATTTAAAAGAAGTAGGTAAAGTTTCCTATATATATGCGTAACCTCACGCCTGTCGCGGAGAACCTAACGGGTAACCGGGGCTCCGGCTCCACGTGCAGGAGAAGGAACGGGGTGGTTTTTAGTCAGTAAGAGTCTGACACTCCCTCCCGCCTCACCCAGGCGGGAGCAGTCATTCGATGATTTTCCCCCCTTAAAAAAAAAAAAAAACCTCACGCCTGTCTCACATGAAGGAACGCAGAGACAATGAAACGCCATAATACAATAAAAGCAAATAATAATCTAGGAAGGACTCAGACTATTGGCCTTTATTAGGTACTTCCTAAGTTATTTGTTTTTTGCCCAAGAGGATTGTCCACCCCCGTTATGGCAACAGCTATTTGCTAGGCAGTATCTGCGAGCCTCTCTAGTCTTCGGCTTGTGTCGGATAAGGCCTATCTCGGCCTATTTCTGCACTCAACCTCTCAGCCTCAACGCGTCGTTCCTCAATCCTCGCCCTTCCAAGGAACATATTGAACTACACTACCGCTCAAAAGTATTTGGCCACTTGCACTTTTGATATTACCACCAACAATATTTCATTAAAAACAATTTTATTATGTTCTAATGTTTGTATTTCATCGTAAAGTACTTATCTACCTCTACATTCAAATAAGGTAAACAGCTTATTATTATTGGCGAATTCCTGGTAGTAATATCAAAATAGTGTTATTGCCGGAATTTTCTTCAAAATTTATTTTAAGTTGCACTATCTTTTTAAATAAATTTTTAAGAAATAAATAAGTCGGTAACGTGGAATAATTATTAGAGGTTGAATAACCTTAGTTATTTGATGTCATTGGACCAGAAATCAGGCTCTCCAACTCAACAATTAAAGTCTAGTAACATTTTATTTTATTGAGTTTTTTTTATTTTTGAGATTTGATTTGAGATTATATTATTGAGAAAGAGAATATTTTAATGAAAGGTCACAGATAAAAGGGATTTGGTATAAGTCTATAGTCTCGGAGCCTCCTCATGTACCATGGTTTTCTAACACCAGACTTAGCAGAAAATTTGTGACAGCAGCTCACAGATTGAGATCTGGACACATACCACTTAATAATTTTGGATTTTTAATGACAAAAAATAATTCACCGAATTGTGAAGAGTGTGGTACAGTAGAAGATATTACGCACCTATTGAGGGAATGTGTCAGATTTCAGTCTGCAAGAGAAGTATTGTTTAGAGAGCTCGAGACAAATAAGTATAATGTTGGAATGTTCCATCATATTTTGTCAACACCTAACTCTAAGGACGCGTATAATTTAATTAAGTTTGTTTTATTGCGTTTTAGTGTATAGTTTACTAACTGTAGTTATATAATTCATTAGATTTATAAGATTATAAGGTCCGATGGGACTGACATGTACATTTGTATAAAAGTCCCTAAATAAAATAAAGAAAAAAAAAAAAACAGTTTTTTGTCATTCGCGCGTTAAGTTTTGTTTTTTTTTGTGAAAATGGGTAAAACGAAGGAACATTCTCAAGAGATCAGAGGCATTATAATCGGTCTTCATAAATCCGGTAAAAGTAATCGTGAGATATCAAGATTGCAGAAGATACCAAGGCAAACTGTGGACTACATTGTCAAGAAATTTGTGTCTGAAGGAACAATTTGCAACAGTCTTCGTCCAGGTAGACCAAGAGCCACCACTTCGAGTGAAGATTTGAATATTGTTGTCAAAAGCAAACGGAATAGATGATTAACCGCACCAGAAATAGCAGCACAATTCAACATAGGGCGTGGTAAACCAGTGAGTGTCTCTACAATCAAAAGACGACTCCTTGACGCAGGACTTAAAGGATGTGTAGCGGTCTCAAAACCACTTCTTAAAGCTATTAATAAAAAGAAGAGACTACATTGGGCTAAGGAACACAAGAATTGGACAACAGAAGATTGGGAAAAGGTTCTCTGGACGGATGAATCGAATTTTGAAATTTTTGGATTTAAGCGAAGAGTTTTCGTACGCCGGCAGTCTAATGAAAGGGTGATCGACGCTTGTATTGTGGCTTCTGTTAAACACGGCGGAGGGTCTGTGATGGTTTGGGGCTGTTTTGGTGGCTCCGCCGTTGGAGATCTTGTACGGATACAGGTAATCTTAAATAAAGAAGGTTACAAAAGCATATTAGAGAATAGTGGAGTACCAGATAACTAAGACGACACTGGAGAAATTAATTGCAAGGATGCCGAAGCTTTCCGAAGCCTTAATTAAAAACAAAGGTAGACATATAGATGAGTCTAAAATTTAGGAAACGTATCATGTTTAATATTTAAAATAGTGTTAATAAATAGTTTAAAATATTATAAAGCAGTTTCATTTATTAAATCTTTCACAAAATGTATTTTACAGGGTGGCCAATACCTTTGAGCGGTAGTGTATACGTATAACATAGCACACTAAACTAACAAGAGTATTGTTTTTGAACAATTTTAAAGGTCATTTAGTGCCTTGTCTTAGTTTCGGTTAATGGAATGTACCTCTATAATAGGTAATTATATTGTGCTGTAATAAATAAACTGTTAATCAGTAAGAATTTGGTGAACTATTTGGTGGACTTTATAAAATATAAATTTTATTTAATGGCAAAAATAAATAGGTATAAATTTACTTAGGTGCCAGTTAGAGGTGATACTGCGGCAGGGGCACCAGGCGTTTCAGCCCTAAAGATTCCTGAAGTGGTTAAATTTGGCGCAGGAACAGAGATGATTTTCAACATCGCTAAATTCTCTAAATTCGCAAAATACTACAGTTATAGAAGTCAACTCAGATTCTACAACAGAAGAATGCTGTAAAATATAAAAATCACTCGGCCGACGAGGCCATCAATTTACATATATTTTTTTAGATAAAATGTCCAATCGCGCTTCAACTTTACAATGAGACGCCGTCTCATTGTAAAGTTCCTGCGCCAAATTTAACCACTTCAGGAATCTTTAGGTGAACAGAATAAAAACTATTGCATGTTCAGATTCATCCATTATGTCGTTAATAGAGGCAGGCGTTTGGATATATGTAATTAAAATGATATGCTCGATTAGAGGACATTCATACTTGGAGTGTGACAAAAACATGGCATTAATAAATCAGAAGGGCCCGTGCGAAACACCAGGTGACTGGAGAAAGATAATGTCTGAGTCAAGGGCAAAATCTTCACCGATTCACGTTATCGATGTTGATTATTTAGTTAGATCTTGGACCAAGTTTTTAACACCGATTTATAAAAAGATATGCCCATTTCTATCAAGACCTATCCATGAAATAAAATAGATAAGTCTAATTTTCCACAGAGAGTCCTATAATGGTCACTGAACTTCCTCTGTTATGCTGGATTCAAGGAGAAACTCAACTCTCTGTGCAGATCCTTTTGATTCAACAGAGTTAATTATGCCTGAACATGCTTACAAGGATATTTTACCAATAAGCATAGCAAAATTCAAAGATATTCAATCAGTATCAAAATATTGCAAACCCAACATTGTCAAATGTTTGAATCATTCGTTGAAAATTGTAAGAAAAATTATGTTATTGGAGAATATGTTACGATAGATGAGATGCTGGTTGCCTTCAGAGGAAGAGATAAGTTTAGGCAGTATATACCGTCGAAACCAGCAAAATACGGTCTGAAAATTTTCGCACTAGTTGATACTAACAACTTTTACATTTCAAATTTAGAAATATATGCGGGAAAACAACCTGAAGGGCCCTTTTCTGTCAGCAATAGACCTTTTGATGTTGTTGATCGTCTCGTACGACCTATTTCAAAAAGTTGCCTTAACATAACGTTCGATAACTGGTTTACCAGTTACGAACTCGTGACTCACCTACTCAAAGAACATAAATTAACAAGTGTAGGTACTTTGAGAAAAAACAAACGTCAGATACTACCAGAGTTTACGAGAACCCGTGCACAGGAGATTTATTCGACTAAGTTTGGATATCAAAAAGACTTGACAATTATGTCACACATTCCTAAGAAAAATAAAATGGTTCTGCTTCTCTCAAGCTTGCATCATGACGGTAAAATTGATGAAACCACTAGGGAAAAGAAAAAGCCAGAGATTAATACTTTTTATAATACCACAAAAGGCGGAGTGGATGTTGCAGATGAGCTCTGTTCAACTTATAGTGTTTGCCGTAATTAAAAAAAATGGCGGTTGACATTGTTTTATGCCAGTGGTTCCTAACCTGGGGGTAATTACCCCCGCAGGGATAAAACGGAGATTCTAGGGGGGTAACACGGGATGGCACGAAATAGTATTAAAATAGCAATAAACAAAATAATAGTACGGTAAACGGTAGTACGCGACGCTCTCATGCGCGCGGTTGACGGCGACGGCGGCGGGTGAGCTGCGGTGTGGGAGGGGTGACGCACGGCTTCCTCATGACTAGCGAGCGGCGCGGCGCCGGCGGGCCGAGAGCGCGAGCGGCGCGCGGCGATGTTCATTTTGTTTACCTAAGCTTAGGAAGAGCACGCATTTTATTTGTTCCGCCGCGCATTGCAGAAATCGTATTTCTGTATTGTTTAATCAAATTCAAAGGTAAGCAGTGTTTGTTAATATGGTCACGTTAATATTGTCACGAGTGATTTGTTTACGTAGGTATGTATTAGTTGACTTTTGTTTTAGGTACCTACAAGTGTTTTTGACATGGCTTCTACTTCATCTGGCAAAAAGCGCACTTATAAAGAAGCATTTCTACAATGGGGTTTCACAAGCATCGTAGACAAAAATATAGAAAAGCCTCAGTGTGTTTTATGTAATAAAGTGCTTAATCCAGAAAGCATGAAACCGAGCAAATTAAAAGAACATTTTGCTAAAGTTCACAAGGAGTTCGCAGATAAAAATATAGATTTTTTTAAGAAAAAGGAGAAGATTCTGAAGTCTTCGCGCATGAATTCTACAGGTAATATACAGAAAGCAAATGAATCATGCCTTCAAGCTTCATACAAAATTGCTTATCGTATCGCATGTAATAAAAAACCACACACTATAGGAGAGGACCTCATCAAACCTTGCTTGTTAGATGCAGTAACACTTGTTATTGGTGAGCAACATGTGGCTAAGATTAAACAAATCTCACTCTCAAATACTACTATTCAAAGTCGCATATGTGAAATGAGTGCCGATATTCTAGCAACCGTTATTTCTGAAATAAAGGAAAGTCCTATGTTTGCGCTGCAGTTGGACGAGTCCACAGATGTTGCTTCGTGTTCACAATTATTGATGTTTGCACGATACATTAAAGATGATGATGTAAAGGAGGAATATTTGTTCTGCAAGTCTTTGCTCACTACTACTCGCGGCGAAGACGTATTTCAAACGCTAAAAGAGTTTATTGAGGAAAATGGCCTGCACTGGTTAAAGCTGGTTGGTATTTGTACAGATGGGGCGCCTTCCATGATGGGCATCCGTTCTGGTTTTCAGGCACTCGTGAAACAAGTTGCTCCTCAAGTTTTCGGCTATCATTGCTTGATACACCGTTACGCTTTGGCTGTGAAAACGCTTCCACCAGATTTGCTAAATACGTTGAGTGACATAGTAAAAATTGTTAATCATATTCGAGGCAGCGCTACTAACTCAAGATTATTCAAAGTTTTGTGCGATGAAGTTGGTGCTACATTTAATGCTCTTTTGTACCACACAGAGGTACGTTGGTTATCAAGAGGCAAAGTTCTAAGTAGGGTTTACGAATTACGAGAATAAATTGGACTGTTTTTTGAAAATCAGAGAACACAAAAAGAAAAAGAATATTATGCAAAAATTAAAGACCAAACATTTATTCTAAAAATGGCGTACCTTGCTGATTTTTTCACTGAAATTAATAGTCTGAGTATTTCACTACAAGGAAATGAAACGAATATTTTGACGTTGCAGGATAAAATCGCAAGTTTTTTACGCAAATTGGAACTTTATCAACGCAGAGTTCAAGCTGGTGATGTGTCAATATTTACTCAACTAAGTCAGCAATTAGTATATAATAAACAAAACAAAATCACATTTGAAAATTCCGTGGTTGAGCATTTAACTGCCGTGATAAACTCACTGCAGCAATATTTTCCGAACATGGACAGTCGAGAGTCCTACTCCTGGATTTTAAGACCATTTTCTACTTGCGTCGATATTTTCAAGGACGAAGATGTGTCAGCGAAAGTAGAGTTTCTCGGGCTGCGTGAGAATAACTCATTGAAAGTTGATTTTCAAAATGATAAACTCAGCACATTTTGGCTAAAAGCAGCTGCAGAATATCCTATTATAGCTGACAGAGCTTTAAAAATGTTGATTTCATTTGCCACAACTTACAGATGTGAAACTGGTTTCTCAACTCTTGTTACATTAAAAACAAAAGCCAGAAACCGTCTGAATGTTGAACATGACATGAGATACGCGTTGAGTGAAACCAAACAAACCTAATATTGTCAAACTTGCGAATGCAAAGCAATTTCAACCTTCACATTAGTTAACTCCAAGATATTACTTTACTTTACTAGTTACCTAAACGTGCAATTTCTTAGAATTTTGTGAGATAATAAACATATTTTCGTTCGAATTTGTGTCGTTTTAATTATTTTAAATTAGCTAGGGGTAAACTCAATTCCCATACTTGTTCACAGGGGTATGGCATAAAATTTATGCCATGCTCAATATGGCTGGAGTAAATGCTGTAGTTATAAGAAATAGCAACAATGAGACAAACATGAAACGACGTCAGTGTTTAAAAAACTTGGGTTTAGCTCTCGTGAACCACCATATTTCTTTACGCAAAGATTCAGTAAATCTTCCTAGGGAAATTCGCAAAAGAATGATAGAATTTACTGGAGAAACATCTGGAGAACCTCCTGCAAAGCTCACTGGTGTTCGAAAAAGGTGTCAAGATTGTCCCTACAAAAAAGATAGAAAGACAAGTCACATATGTAATACTTGCCATAAGTTTATATGCCATCAACACGTAGTCTCTTATTGTAAAAACTGCAGTGAAAGTCTAATTAAAAAAGACTGATTATTCGAGAGTTCCTGATATTTTTGTGATTAATATTCCAAAGATAGAGAGATTAGGTAGTATAAATTTGATTTAAGTATATTTTTGTCAGAAACGATATTGTTTTTTGTTGATAAAAAAAAACTTAGAAGAGAGTTAAATTTTTATTGTATAATTAATTAAAGTCTTATTGAAAGTTAAAAATAAAAATTACTTCATTTATTACCAATGTGTTTTATTGTTGCTACTGATTATACACTTATATATTATAAATATCGAATAAAAAAAATACAAATCATTTTATACTAGGTAAATTAGTAACAATTGCAACAGGGTCATAATGACCCACTTCAACGTTAGTGTAACTTTTTTCCGCCACAATGACGCCGGGTTAAAGTTCAAAATTAATAGTTCCTAAGTCAATGTACAGAGAAATGTTAGAAAGAATTCACAAAGGTCACCAAGGTATAAATAAATGTGTAAAATTAGCTAGACAATCTTTGTATTGGCCAAATATGTCTACAGATATAAAAAACATAGTAGAACAATGTTTAATATGTGCTAACTTCAAACTATGTAATCAAAGGGAACCACTACAAAATTTTGATATTTGCAAATATCTATTACAACAAGTCGGTATAGATTTAATGTATTATGATAATTTAACATATTTAATTGTCACAGATTATTATTCTAAGTTCATAGAAATAGCTCTTTTATATAAAGATTGTCGGTCAAGCAATGTCATTTACACATTTAAAGTCAATTTTTGCACGTCATGATATACCATTGTCTTTAGTGTCTGATGGTGGTCCACAATTTCAGTCTGTTGAATTTAAGAATGTTTTAAATGAATGGGACATAGAACATGTAGTTACTAGCCCATATCATCCACAGTCAAATGGTCAAGCAGAAAGCTCAGTAAAAATTATAAAGAGTATGTTAGAAAAGTGTAAAGAAAATGGATCAGATCCATATATAGCATTATTACATTATAGAAACACACCAAAGAATAACCTGTCGTCACCAGCTCAATTGTTAATGTCTAGATCTCTAAGAGATAATATACCTGTGTAATATAAAAGGTTAAAATGATGATGTCTACTTTAAAAGGAATCCTAATAGTAATTGGGAACATGCCACTGTGAAGCAAAGATTGTCACATAATAGGTCATACATAGTTAAAGATGTAAATAGAGTTAAGTATAGGAGAAATAGGGTACACTTAAGGCATAAATATTGTAATGACAGTGTTAACCCTCCTATGCGGTCCAATCCTTCGCAGGGGAGAGATGAGGGTGACAGACAGGAGTCGGAGAATTCAAGATCTCCACAGTCAGAATTTTACAAGACAAAGTCAGGTCGTATTGTCAAACAAACTAAGAGGTTTATTGATGAAATATATTAAATAATTGACTATTGTAATTGTTTAAACTTAAGAAGGGGGATGTTACATGTATGTACACCACTACTTAGTAAGTAATGGCCCCCTCACTATAATGTGTTATATAGAGGTAAGGTAGAACACTTGTCATCAACGCCGCTGTCTACCTGTCATAGTCTAAGGCTGGTTTCAGTGTCGCGCTGACCCCACGCTGACCGTCGGCGCTGACAGCCGAGAAACGTGAACTTCTGGGAACCGTGCGCGCTGATAGCCATGCGTCATTCAAAAACGCTACCTAGACGTTACTACATCTCGGCTGACAACGCTAACGGTCAGCACGCGGTCAGCGCAACACTAAAACCAGCGTTAGTGTGTGTACACGTCGTACGCCCTGCACATTATAATAAATCCAAGTAAAATAAATCCGTCTATAATTATTAAATCCACCAACATAAAAGGTTTAATGTCGTTTTTACTTTATTTCCAAAACCTTTGTAATAAATTTATCGATATATTCATCGGGAGCTATCGATATCATCAAGTCGGTAGATCCCGCCCCTAACACACAGTGACAATTATTTTTTTAAGTGTGAGTAAATCATAGGAGAATGTGCGATGTCGTTTAAAGAATAGGGCTTATATTTGAGTTACTGAGTTAAATTAGGTTCATATTGCTGTGTCGGGGCGCGCCAGAACGCAATTGCTTACGTTCATTTACTATGAATTTTTTTTTTTCAAGGGGGGAAAATCATTGAATGACTGCTCCCGCCTGGGTGAGGCGGGAGGGAGTGTCAGACTCTTACTGACTAAAACCCACCCCGTTCCTTCTCCTGCAAGTCGAGTCGGAGCCCCGGTTACCCGTTAGGTTCTCCGCGACTCCGAATCGGCATCGGCCGTATTGGGCCCCATCTGTGGTGGTCTGATGGCTCTTTGAGGCGCGCGCGGAACTTTATTATGAATTACTATGAATAGTGAATGAATGAATGAAGGAATTTACTATGAATAGATTCACATTGGTAGGTTGTGTTGCATTGTGGCGCGTTCTGTCGCGGTAAAATCGCTCGATGCCCGATTGCGCCAGAGAGGTGGTGGGGGATCTGTCGCCAGACTAATGTAAATCAATCATTTACGACGCATTATTGCGAGGGAACACAGGTTATGCAATTATTATAATTCTGTTTTTCGTTCTTTAAAATGTCTGATGAACTTATTGAATTACTACGGCAATACAAAGTTTTCTATCACACAAAATGTAATTTATGAATGAATAAAATATGAATATAGAGTCATTAATAGAAAAAATTTAATATCTTCATCGAAGTCACTGTCGATTCCATTTTAAAACACGTATTCGCTCTACAACTCTTATATAAAATGAGAATGATGTAAAAATGCGACATATTGAGCCACAAGACAACACATTAGTATGAACACTTCGCGACACAACAGACGGTGACCCGACACACCCCGACACAGCAATATGAACCTTTATCGATGCCGCGTGTGTGTACTTATTCGTAATATTGTTTTGTCAGAATTGTGTGTAACATTAAACGGGCTACACACGACCCTAAAATCACAGGCAATATCGGGACAGTGGTGGGGAGGACCCTAGATCGTATCATAAATAGCCTGGTGTGTAGGCAAATCATACCCGATTTTTTCCGTCCCTAAATCGCTACGGGCGAGCTCACGATTCAGGGACGATTATCGGCTCACAGGACGTGTGTAGCGAAATCAGGATTGATTTTTGCGCAGTCTGCGCTCGATCGCTGCGGCGATACGACGTGCTTGCGGTTACTATTGTCGCCGCGGGTGATACGACGTGCTTACGGCTACTAGAGGTATTTTTATTTCGAAAATATGGCGAAGGAAAATGAGCGAGAAGCGTGGACAAAAGTCATTGATTTATTTAAAGATTTAACATATTTGTGGGACAAAAAACATAAAGACTATTTCAACCGCGACATGAGACAGGAGGCATTCAAAATGCTAGTGCAAATTTTCAATGAAGAGATCAGCAGATACATCTCTGGCTGACTTCAAGAAAAAACTTGAGAATATGCGTACTACGTATGGAAGAGAGATGAAGAAGGTAAGATCATGTCGAATATTATGAGCCTAAATCCCTCTTTTGGCGGGAAAATGAGAAAAAGACAAATATCTCGTGATGGAGAAAGAATTTTAGTAATAAATGAAAAATTGCTTTTTTTTCGTTTGTTGCTTCATTTAATACTATAGAACTTTGTAAAATGTATTAAAAAATTTTAAGTAAATACAATTAGGGGAGCGCGGGGCTGGTTTTAACGTAAGTATTAACAAGCTTATTCCCGCCAAACGCGAAGTGTCAAAAGAATGATACTCGGTTTAGAATACCCTATAAACACAGCCGATCGTGTCCAGACTTGTCAGTGTTCGACCGGCCGTCGCTAGTGATAGTTGTGCACAGGACCCTCGGATTTACAGGTTAGCGAACTTTTTGTACTTCGTAATAAATTGATTTAAGATATTTTTTATTCACTAAATTGAATCAAACTTTATCTTAATTTAATCTCTATTCTATAGACTTTAAAACTATAATAATTGTTTGTAATTATTCTTACTAGATTATTTTCTGTAATTGATGAAGTATAAAAAATGATCTTGGGGCTAAAATTAACAATTTGAGCGGGGTAAATATTAACATGTTAATATTTACCCCATATGTAGGTGTTTGATATTAAACAATTATTTTGTGCAATAACTGTGTTTTGTTATAGGATGAGAAATTACAAAAGGAAGAGCGCACGAGGTTCCACGTCTCAAGAAGTATTTGAGCTGGCAGCCGAAGAAATTATAACAAATAATAGAAAATTTAGAGATGTTGCTGCGGAGTATGACATCTGTCATGTAACACTGTACAAATACGTAAAGAAAAAAAAGGCGGGGATTCCTGTTGATGTGGGTTATAAAAAAAATCGTCTCGTTTTCAATCTTGACCAAGAAAAAATGATAGCAGATAATTTAGTGAAATGTTCTAATATCTATTTTGGATTGCTACCAGATGATGTCAAAAAATTAGCTTATGAGCTAGCCATTGCATACAAAATAGATAATATTCCAGAATCTTGGAAAAGAGACGGAAAGGCTGGCAAAGATTGGTTCGCTGGTTTTATGAAACGCAACGCATCCTTGTCTATTCGGAGTCCTGAGGCGACAAGCTTAAGCAGAGCAACATCATTTAACCGTACAAATGTTCATTCATTTTTTGAAAAATATCGAGAAGTTCTTCAACGATACAATATATCTCCGAGTAGAATCTGGAACGTAGATGAGACGGGAGTGACGACGGTGCAGAAACCCAAGAAAGTGGTAGCTCAACGAGGTTCCAAGCAGGTAGGAGCTGTTACGTCTGCGGAACGGGGTACTCTCGTCACAATTGCGGCAGCGGCAAATGCTATTGGTAATTTCATACCATGTATGTTCATATTTCCACGGATCAGATACAGTGATTTATTCATCCAAAATGGACCGCCCGGGTGTGTTGGTCTAGGAAATAGTTCCGGGTGGATGTCAGAAAAAGAATTTTCGAAATTTATTGACCACTTTTTGAAACATGTTAAAACATCAGAGCAGGAACTAGTTTTATTGTTGTTGGATAACAATCATTCTCATGTCAATGTGGAAGTCGTCACGAAGGCAAAGAACAACCATATCATTCTTTTGTCTTTCCCACCACATTGTTCTCACAATCTCCAACCACTGGATGTCGGTGTGTATGGACCGTTTAAGAATTATATTAGCCGGCAGCAAACGAACTGGATGGTTAATCATCCTGGGAAGACAATGACCATCTACGATCTCCCTGGCATTGTGAAAGAAGCATTTCCTCTGGCATTCACTCAAAACAATATCATCAACTCGTTTAAAAAAGCTGGCATTTGGCCGTGCAATGAAGATGTATTTCAAGACTGTGACTTCGCACCATCATTTGTAACTGATCGTCCCGATCCAAATACTGCTTCGATGGGAAACCAGGGATCACTTGAGCCAAGAGATAGTTCTGTCAATCCAGAAGAAGTATCACTTAATCTAGAATCTTCAATTCAAAATGAAATTTTAGATAATATGCCTGACATTCACATAAGTATTTCAGAGGTAATTGATCAGCTATCGCATGTTCCTTCTAATGAGCCGGGACCATCAGATAAGCATCGACTATCGAGTGAACCAGAACCTTCAAATATATCAGCATCGCCAAATAAACCAGGACCGTCAAATGATCCAGGACCATCAAAGAATCCTACAGAAAAATTTAATATAGAAACAGTAAGACCCCTTCCAAAAGCTCCTCCACGAGTCGAATCTAAACGAAAGCGTTCAAGGAAATCCACTATTCTCACTGATACTCCCGAAAAATTGGCCTTAGAGGAAGAAGAAAAATTAAAATCATCTAAAAAGAGAAAAACTAGTCAGACTGAAATTAAAAATAAGGGTAAAGGGAAAGGTAAATCAACCCGGCGAGTAGAAGTAGAAAAGGTGAAGAAACATATTCTTCAGGATGACAGTGAAGAAGATGCCTGCTGCTGTTTAGTTTGCGCTGAGTCTTATAATGACGATGCATCTGGACTTGACTGGATACAATGTATTTCTCGACTCCCTTCCGACGAGGACGGCCTCGGAAGGACAACAGGCGCATACGACATTGTCCAAATGTTTTCTTCTCCACCTCAAGCAAGGCGGATCAGTGGCGGCAGCGGAAACAAAACAGGCCTTGGCTGTACAGCACACAATGGAGTCCGGAACAACTAACGATAGTAATTCCAAAGTATCGAGCATGGAAAGACAGGATATGTCGGCTATCACTATAGCGTCAAGGATACCCGATAAAATTCTGGACACACATGCCTTGTCTCTGGTTCGTTTAATTAGAGGGCATTATTCGATCACAAAAATTGGGCGACGTGGCCAAAGCAGACCTGATAATCACGAAATTGAAGTGCGAAGCGTTGCAGCAAGTAAGTGATATTCTTTTTTTGCCACCGGAGACTAATAAGTATGATGCACTCAAGGAGCGGCTGCTACAAGTATATGAGGAAAGCGCCGACAGGCAATTTCAAAAACTCGTCAGTGAAATGGAGCTCGGGTCACAGAAACCATCTTTTCTTTTGCGACGAATGCGAGAGCTAGGAAGAAATACACAAGTATCAGAGAAATCCTTACACAGTTTGTGGCTAGCTAGATTACCATCAAATGTACGGGCCGTGCTCGCAGTCAGCCAGGACCAAGACCTAGAAAACCTAGCGAAAATGGCAGATAAAATAACGGAAACGATAAAAACCGGTGAGATCGCGGAAGTCAGCACTACCAGCAGCAATGATCAGTTACCAATCACTGATTTAATGAGGCAGATGAACAAGATGAGTATGGCGATCGCGGCTTTACGCGAAGAAGTCAAAGATCAGCGACAGCAGCATCGACGAAATGCATTTAGAGGACGCGGTCGTGGACGTGGTTTCAGGAATCGATCAGGAGAGATTAAAAAATATTAACTATGAAAAATATTCAGGATTATCCTGATAACCAAGTGGAATATTTCATTGGTAACAAAGAAGCAACATTAACAAGTATTGGATGCAACACCCCGGTTAAGAAAATGCTTCGGGATAGCTTTGCATTAACTGTGCTTTTGTACAAACTGAGAACAGTAGACTGTGGGGACAGATTATCTTGTTTAATTCAAGTTCCAAGAAGAACGTTGGGAGAGCAACAGACAGCAAGAGACATTTTGAATGCTGACTATGTGCTTCCATTTTTAGGGCTTAATCATTTGACAAGGGAGCAAATGATCACAAAATATTTATATATAGCTGACGATATTTTTTACGAGCCTGAAGCACCCCTTGATCAAAAGCCAATGATTACCATAGCTGATGGCACATACATAAATGTACATACATAAAATAGTTGCAGTAATAATTTATTCCAAAAAAATACATATTCTCTACACAAATATAGCAATTTGATAAAACCATTTATCTAATGTGTAATGGGAATATTATAGATGTACGTGGACCTTATAGTGCCACGACTAGTGATGTTATTATTATGCTGGAATTATTAAGTGTCTCATCATTTAATAACTTTGACAAAGAAAATGACATTTTTGTTAAAGGTCGTGGTTTTAGAGGCATCAAAAGGATTACAGGGTTTTTTTTTTTTTTTTAAGGGGGGAAAATCATCGAATGACTGCCCCCGCCTGGGTTAGGCGGGAGGGAGTGTCAGACTCTTACTGACTAAAAACCACCCCGTTCCTTCTCCTGCACGTCGAACCGGAGCCCCGGTTACCCGTTAGGTTCTCCGCGACTCCGAATCGGCATCGGCCGTAATGGGCCCCATCTGTGGTGGTCTGATGGCTCTTTGAGGCGCGCGCGGAACGCGACGCGCCGTACGCTCGGGTCTGTTTCTAGTCGGACGGGGAGCCACCCATGCTCGCCGTCCGCAGGCCCGCGCTTACGGTGGCCGGAGATCGTCCCGCGATCCCCGACGCCCGGTGTGTCCTTCGCGATGGCTGGGTTGCGAGGAGGCAGCGCTTCGCTGCCTCACGCGTCCCGCCTCCTCCTTAGCTAGCATGACTGCTTCGCAAAAGGAGGAGACGGCATCCCAATCCCCCTCGCTCCGCATCATGGCCTGCAGTAGGCCCGGACGCGAGAGGTCGCCATCGCCGATCACTTCCCTGAGGACACGGCGGTGCTCAGCCTACAAAGGGCATTCTCCCACCGTGTGTTCCACCGTGTCCTCAGGGCGGTCCTCGCAGTGATGACACCCGGGCGTTTCCTCCCGCCCCATCAGACACAGGTACCTCCCGAAACTTCCATGTCCGGTGAGGACCTGCGTCAGGCGGTAGGTGAGGACGCCGTAGCGTCTCTCAAGCCACTCCTCAAAGAGGGGACTTACCGCTGCGATGGCAGCGAGCCCAGCCCTCGGTTGCGACAGTCGTTGCTGCCACTCCGCCATGAGATCGCGCCGGAGCTCATCCCGCCACGCACTTATCTGGCGCGGCAGCGAAGTTTCGCCCCGGCGACGTGCCTCCGCGCGCATGCTGTACACGCGCGCGAGCACCTTCGCCTCCAGATCCCACGGCGGTAATCCGGCAAGGAGGTTCGCCGACTCCCCAGAGATCGTGCGGTATCCGCGGATCATTCGGATCGCCATGACCCTCTGTGCCATGAGCAGCGTCCGAGCGGGACGCCGCAACAGGTTTGGCGCCCAAACAGGGGCGCCGTAGAGGGCCATGGACCGCACGACCCCGGCGTATAACCTCCGGCAGGAGGTGTTTGGCCCCCCGAGGTTGGGGAGGATGCGTTTAAATGCAGCCCCCGTCCTCTCCAACTTTGGAGCCAAACGTCGGAAGTGCTCAATGAAGTTCCACCGACTGTCGAGGACGAGTCCTAGGTACTTCATCGTCTTCCCTGAGACCACAGGGAAGACGATGAAGTACCTAGTACGGTGGCACAGTGGTCACGTGCCGCCGTACACAGCAAGGCTCAAAGGAGACACCCGTCTCCCTAGGGATGTGTCGTAACAGGCGTTGCACAGTGGAGGCGCCGGAGCAGGTCTCTTTTAGAGGACCCGGTGCCTCTACTCAGGTGTTGAGGGTGGCCACCGGGGTGGTTTTAGTGAGGTAAATATCCCACACTCCCTAGTCTTGTATCCCCAAAAACTGGGCGCCTTTTGAAGATTTCCCCCCGTCATCAAAAAAAAAAAAAAAAAGGGGTACTTCGTCGTCGTCTCGACGCCAATGGTAACTCCTCCCGCCGTTATTTGGGACCCACCCGGAGGTGGCGCGTTCCCGCGGCCATGAAAGCACATGGCCTCGGACTTGTGGAGCGCCACCTCGAGTCCCAACTGCCGGATTCTCTCAACGACTGTCGCAACCGCTGTCGCCATTAAGTCGGCCGCCGCCTGGTGTGACCTCCCGTGCGCTAGCACCAGCGTATCGTCGGCGTAGCATATTGTGCTAACGCCGTTCGGGAGGTCGGTGCGCAGCACCCAGTCATAGCCGATGTTCCACAGGAGCGGCCCCAGAACCGAACCCTGTGGAACACCGCGTGACATCTCTCGCCGGTTCCACTCGCCCCGGTGACCGGGGTAGCTGACGGACCTGTCCGTCAGGTAAGCCTCGATTACACGACGGAGGTAGGTAGGCACCCGATGATATCGGAGTGCCTCCAAGATGCAGCTCCAGGGCAGGGAGTTGAAGGCGTTGGCGATGTCCAGAGACACCGCCACTACGACCTTACCCCTGGACACTGCAGTCCCCGTCGTGAGGTCTCTAACGCGCATGATGGCGTCCACCGTGGAGCGCCCTCTGCGGAAGCCGAACTGGCCGTCCGACAAGTCCGGCCCAATGTCCGTCAGGTGCGCGACGAGGCGGTTCGAAATGATTCTTTCGAAGACTTTCCCCACCTCGTCGAGCAACACTATGGGCCGGTACGCGGACGGAGAGTCCGCGGGGCGCCCCGTCTTCCGCACGAGGACCAGTTTTCCCGCTTTCCAGAGAAGCGGGAACTGGCCTCTCTCCAGACATGCGCTGTAGAGACCAAAGGATTACAGGGTATGCCCTGCCAAAAACGCTGGAAGGGGATCATTCACAGTTAACCAGTTACCCTTCAAGTTAATAGATCACACTGCGTGACTATCAATCAATAGGTAGTGGAAGCTGCAAACGAAATCTTTATAGTGCTTATTATTCTAGGATTTTGTTACCATGTGTTCGAGATATTTTGACGTTTCGATGCTCATAGAACTTTTTCAAAACATAGTGTTCTCGCCTTAAATATAGATCATATAGACACATTAAAATATGATAATTATACTGATTTGTGATTTCACTTTTTATTTATTATTTTACTAACCTATTTCTCAATTCCTTACAAACTTCTGGCATGATCAACTACTTCTTGCTAATCAATTATTTCGGTACTTTAAAGGTATATTAACCTTTAAGTACCGACGTGTGGTCTGACAGACACTTGAAGCGTTCGGATACGGTGGTTTCATTTGTTAACAGAGACGTAACCCCCCGCGCGTTCGTGTACCCCTCAGGCAGTCGCCCGGCAACGTTCGTGGAGTGTGGTTGTGTCGGCGCTTGTGTTTCTGGTGAGTTATGTCTTTTATAAGTTCGCGCGTGGTCTGACAGACCACTCGTCGGTACTTACGTAACTTTTTTTGGGACGATTTTTTCCAGGTTTTACTATTTTTCTCTTTTATTTTCAGCTAGTCATAAAAATGAATCGGCCGGGTACATCGGGTGTGAAACGTGCACCCTCAAAATAAAATGAGAGTGTTCCTGTCACTAAGAAGAAACGTGAAACTAAGCCTCAAAATAAGGATCATGAAGAGATGGTAATTGAATGGCTAAATGAGAGCTCAGAGTCAGATTTTGATGACATAGATCCGAATTTTATTGCCGAGAGTGACCATGATTCAGCATCTGAACAGGAAGGGTCAGATAGTGAGCGGGTGGAACAGCAAGAAATTGAATCCAACGAGGCCAACCAATCGCGATTTTATTTTGGCAAAAATCGATTCAAGTGGAGTAAAGCGCCGTTCAATACCAGTGGTGTGCGCACACCTCGGCACAACATTGTGGCTGCATCTGCAACATCGTCTTCAACTCTATCTGAAGCTGAGCCAAAAGATGCTCTAAGTATTTGGCGTAAGTTTTTTGATGATTCTATATATCAAGAAATTCTTACGTGGACCAATTCAAAGTTGCAAAAGTACAGAGCATCATTCAAAAATGTAACAGAGTTGCAAGATATTGATGAAATTGAGCTAAATGCTTTCCTGGGACTTCTTTTATATTCAGCGGTATTCAAGTCCAATCACGAAGACTGTGACTTGTTGTATGCTACAGATGGTACTGGCCGTGAAATTTTCAGATGTGTTATCTCAAAAAACAGATTTATGTATCTTCTAAATTGCCTGCGATTCGACAACCCTGACACAAGGTTAGAAAGACAAAAGGAAAATAAAACTGCAGCGATTTCATTTGTTTTCAACAAGTTCGTAAACAACTGTCGTAAAAATTACAATATGGGCAAATGCGACGATTGATGAAACGTTGATTTGGTTTAGAGGCCGCTCGCATCTCATTATCTATATGCCTCAAAAGCCTGCCAAATATGGCTTGAAGGTACAAGCAATTTGCGATTCGGAAACATTTTATTTGTACGATGGTTACATATATTCTGGGAAAGGGTCAGACGGTGAAGGATTGACAGAAGAAGAAAAGAAGCTCCAGGTGCCCACACAATGTGTATTGAGATTGGTCAGAGACTTGCACGGCAGTAATCGAAATATTACTGCAGATAATTGGTACAGTTCTATACAGTGTGTTGAGGAGTTGAAAAAAAGAGGCCTCACTTTT